>CM039682.1:9243807-9258807 GCA_022537955.1 Schmidtea mediterranea | reverse complement strand
AAACACGCACCAAAGTTCGATAATATTGTAAAATGTCCTGACCCAATTAGGAGAAAAACCTCCATTCGAGGTAGTTGATAAATTCCAAGGATATGGGTAGCCTAGTATTGCGACGAGCTCCTCAAACGAATGACAAACATGTCCATAATCAAACCAATTTTGAAATATGATAATTAAAAAATTCCGAGACGATCGGATCAATTGAATTTGTCGAACTAATTAACAAGCACAACAATAAATATTTTGATCTTCATCGACGAGACTAATTTAAATACCAATCTGCTTTGATTTTTTAAAAATTAAGTCGATTTTGTCAGTTACGAATTAACTTGAATTAAATCTAAAAATTGTAAATTCTTAAAACTTTAATTAGAAATAAATTGTAATTGAAAATAGTGTATAAATTTCAAGCTTTAAAATTAATGTTTTTAAATACCTTATTTGACAGCCATCACTAAAACAATAATCTCATGAATTTCACGAAACATTTGACTCGTCTGTACACTAAACTATTTTATAGGTGAATTTACGTATTGCAGACGAATCGAGCCTAGAAAAACCCCAATGTTAGTCGCTAGATATACCAAATCTTGGGCCTACCTACACCCCCTTTAACTAATATAGCAAAGGCCCTATTCCCCACACTATTATTTTCATGATTTAAATTTCAATCGTTACAGAACATGTCCAACAATCAGATCACCACTCAGGAAAAACGCTCGAGAATGGTATTACGAACCACCGACGCAATAGGAGGACCCCGGTCACAGTGGCCTTATTCTATCCCTCGGAGAGCACGGGATCCGAGTAGCGACCCTCTTGAACCAGTGAGGCAACAATACCCAGCCGCCGAAATCTTTGCAAACGCGCAGGACCTCCTCACCCAGTGGGAGCGGGTGCAGGAGCAGGTGGACTTGCAAGTAGTCAAGGCAAGGATGTACCTTGCAAATGTGCTGGATGACATCCTTGCCGGGCGGATCGCCGTCGCCCATCCACCTCGTCCGGTTCGGGACACTAGGCGTCCTTACACGGTAGAAGCTCTAAAAAGAAGTCTAGAACGATACTGCCCGGATGAATGAACTGACAGACAAATCATAGTGACTAGATAATAATTATAATTAGAACTGCGTGTATTTCTTTTCTTATATAACTGAAAATGAATGTTGAGTTGTTTGAAAGATTTAAAACATTTAGGCCGACCATAAATTGACGAGTAAATTCCATTTAATTTCAGCAATGTCCTCTCTACGGATTCTACAGACAGAACTAGACCGTGCGAGGCAGGCGAATACCGAATTACTTGGTCAGGTCCTACAACTAACCCGAGAGATACAGCAGGTCAAAGCCACTTGTTTAGACCCTAAGCGAACAAAGGTCCTGTATCAACGGCTTACCGCAGCTCAAAAAGGCTGGGCCGAAGAACGCCAGCTCAATCGGAGTCTGCGAACGCAGGTTCGGGGACTCGAAGTCGCACTAGCTGTATGCCGAGAAGGTGAAGCGGTAACTTACCCGCTCATCTTCGCCCCAACTCAAGTGCCACAGACAGCAATCAAGGCAGCAGAGCAACCCGTCGCCACCAACAATCGTCGACCGGGACGTAAGGAGCGTGCCCGACGTCGAGCAACCCAACTTCAAAATGCCAAACAGTAGACATTCCCTATGTGATCGTTTTTAAATAGAATAGCTTTAGCCTTAGTTGAGTTGTTTTTCTTCGAAATTACATACTAGTACGGTCACAAGTAACCCTATTACGTCTCAGTTTTCCACCGTCAATTAAGTACTTATCATGAATAATTATTTATGAGGGACAGAGCAAAGCGAGCATAGGTCTTCTATCGACAGCTCGTGAACCCGAGGGTTGTCTGAGCAACTACAGTACTAGCCAATGGTATTCAATTTTTGCGGACAATCCACCACTTGAACACAGTTCCAACGTTGCCTAGCAACGGGTGCCAAGTGGATCAGCATCTTTTTGTATGGCGTTACTAGGGTCACCAGGAAGACAAGCAAGATTTGAAACCCTGTAACCCACCATACAAATTTGGGGGCTCAGCCGGGATAGAATGATTTTCTTGTACAACAAGCGAGGGGACATAAAACATAACTATCTTTTTAACAGGAAATGTCGGGACGACATTTTACCAAACCCACAAATGAGGAAGAAGGGAGCTTAATACAGAAAGATAAAAAAACGATTAACCCGACTACAAAATGAGAAAATATGTTGATGAAACGAATGGCCTGCCCACCAAGTACAGATTTGGGGTCTCAGCGGGATTGAAGCTTTGTTATTTGGAGAGACCAGGACAATCAAGTTAAGCAACAACAGAGAATTATGTCAGTACACCCTCAGCCGGGATGGAATGATGGTTTCGTACAAAAACCCAGAGAAATACAAACAAATGTTTAATGATGTAAAAATTGAATTGTAAAGACCGATTACAAAGATGGATGAGAAATCGAGGAAAAGCAATCAACCTGACTACGAGATACAAATTTGGGGGCTCATAAAAGATTGTTTTACAAAGAACCCAAGGAAATATAAGCAAATGGTTAAAGTTTAAACAGAGAGGTTGAGATGATATATTGCAACCCCAGAGAGACGAGAACGCCATGAAACAAAAACCAGAGAACAACTGTTGAAAAACGAACAACCCGACTACAAATTAAGACGCCAAGACACTCAACATCCAGCAATACTTGACGACACAACACCCTGGTAGGATACCAACAACACGACAAGACGCATAAGCAAATAACATATAATTAAAAGGGCAAAATTCGGGATAAAATGAAATGGGGTAAGTAAGGGGAGTAATGATAAACAAGAGAAAACAACGGAACCAAGTAGAGGAAGCCAACGGTAATAGAATAAAGCTCAACAGGTAACGAGTAAATAGTAGTAGATAAAATGACTCAAAATATAGTAAAGAGGTGCATGAATTTAGTTAATTAGTATTTAGATAAATTTAAAGGGTAATTTGATAATTTTAGATGGAACCAGTAAAAATTATAGAAAAACTAAAGGGGATTCTAAACATCGAAAATGACAATCTGGAGGAACTAATTAATAAACAAAAGTTAATTAAAAGAGCTAAAGAGGATATATCAGCAATCACTAACCTGTACTCCGATGAACATTGCATATTAATAAAATTGATCGATATTGATAAAGACGTAACAACTGAAAGAATATATGAAATTCTATCTATGAGATTAGAGATAACCAAATTTGGGAAAAGCTGGAACAAGCTAATGGAAAAAGTCAAAAACATTGAAGACGAGATTGCAACAACAATGAAGGAGCAGACTAAGGCTTATGTGGAGTGTTATGCGTGCAAAACAGAGGAAGCACGAGTAATGGTGATACCTTGCGGACACCTGAGTTATTGTCATGGATGCGCACAAGAGTCGCACTGTATGTTATGCCAGCGAAAGATAAAGGAAAGACTAACGGTTTACTTTCCATGAATTGTTATGATGAAGTGAAATAAATGTGTAGTATGCATTACCTGAATTATTATTAGATAATATGCAATGTTTATAAATAATAAAACCACCTGATAATGATAAACAAAGGTAATAGACCGAAAACATAAAAGCCGAATTAGGGAAATAATTAAAACACATGCACAGAGACACAAAATATTGGACGGAAAAATTTCGACAACCGAGTTTTCCTAGTGTATAATCCTTTTTGTTTTATTGATATTATATTTATTGATGTTATATTGAGATAGGACGAGGAAAAATGGTTAACCTGAGCTATCTAATGATAGTACGCTCACCCAAGGGAAACCCTGATCAACCCTACTAAGAAAGGAGCTGGTAGGCCAAGTCGCGTATGTCAGCAAGTAACCGGCGAGAGATTGATCACCTTTTTTGGGGAGCTTGTTGATGCGATTACCACAAATTTTGAAGGGGGGAGTGAAGAGATAGACCGAGAGGTGAGAGAAAGAGTGTACACGGAACAGAATTAATAGTTTAGAGTAAAGGTACCTAGAGATGACTTCTTTTTTTCCCTAGCTGGTGGTGAGGCACCAGAGGACAGCTACGGACTGTCGTGCTCAGGTTGTTATCAGCCAAGGGACTGATGACGCTGGGCCGTTCGATACAAAAACCCGGATCACACACCGAGTATCGGACGATTCTTTTTTCGCTGGGAGGCACTCGATACAACAACCCGGATCCCACACCGAGTATCGGGGCCAAACGGTAGGTGAGATGTGAACTAACCGGTAAATGGTTCATACTCAAAATGTCCTACTAAAGCCAGATGAGAGCGGCTGAACGGAGCCGAGAAATCTGATGGATGGAGCGGGCAGAGATTTGATAGTTTATTTCCCGCTCCCACTTTTGAGCACTTCCTTTTCTTTTCACTATTCGGGAAATCAAGTAAACCGCTTTTGGAACTTGATTGAACGTCTAGGCATTTCCATACTTTTATATTCTTCGAGGTACACAACCCGGATCCCACACCGAGTACCGAGGGAATGTTTTTTTTATTGCCCAGCGAGGAGTTTGGTACAACAACCCGGATCCCACACCGAGTACCAAATATCCGAATGGCGGTGAGTAAAGCGTAACCGGAAAGATGCGCGGCCAAAAGACGCCATGGCTTGAGAGTCAGTGTGAGGCCTCAAACATACCCAAAAGTCACTGTTGAGCTCAAGGCCGATGAAATAATAAGAGATAATAGAGGGCCGGATGGTTATAATCAGATACTTGAGGCAATAAAGGGCCGGATGATTATAATCAGATACTTGAGGCAATAAAAGGCTGGATGATCATAACCAGATACTTGAGGCAATAGAGGGCCGGATGATTATGATCAGATACTGGAGGCCATAGAGTACCAGATAAGATATGATATGAGTAAAGATGAAATATGATTATGAATAGATATTAAGGTCACAGATGACCAGTAAAAGAGTTAAAGCCGAAGGCCGAAGAGCCAACGGAAATCACAGAGGGCATAGAGCGCCAGCGATTGAGGATTAAGTAAATGAATTTTTGGGGGACATAGGAAAAACAATTAATGGAATGAATGAAAATATGAGTATGATGATTATTGATATTATGATATAGATAATTGATACGACTATATAGATAACTGATAAGACTATATAGATAATTGATACGAGATTAATAGATAATTATTACGAGGAATAGATAATTAAAAATGGACTTAAAATGAGGGGGGTGAGTCAGATAAAGAAGACCACCACGATAAATGCGAACAGGGATGATAACATATATAGTATGGTAAACGGAGGAGAAATTAGTATAGAGTATAGAATATTGGAGTGTTATTTATTTTTAGGAATCGATAGTCAAGTAAAGCAATCCAAGTCAAGTGCAAAGCAAAGCAAAGGAGAAAATATTTCAGAGCAAACGATAAAGCAAAGTGATAACAAAGGAAATTGAATAAACAAGCAGAAAAGATTTTGAAATAAACGTCAGAGTAGTTACAAGCAGATAAGCAACCAGAAGTTTCAAAGCAACCAAAGCAAGAGAAGAGAAACCAGTCAAGCAGACGAATAACCGTAAACATTGATAGCATCAGCAATCATACGAGAAGCAAAAGCCAAGAGAATAGAGAAAAGAGTTTACTAAAAGCAGAAGAAAAGAAAAAAGTTCGCAACAGTAGAAGTGCTAATACTAAAGTATCAACTGCAACCGGAACCGGCACAGATAGCGGATTGACCGATTTTGAATTTAATAGCAGTGAAGAGAACGAATTACGTAATATCGAAAGCCAGTTGACTACGATAGAATTAGTAAACGAAGAAGATCTGGACAACAATCCAAACATGACGACGTTAATAAATTCTTCAATTCCGGATGCAAATGCAATGTTGAATAACAATAATGTGATGATAGGAGAATTCAGAGAAAAGTTTAGAGGAGAACCGTTCGACGGTAGTCTCAACAAATTGGATACATTCATAAAAGAATTTGAAGTGTATAAGAATATCTGTCACTGGACGGATCAAAAAGTAAAAGAGCGACTACCCTTGTATTTGAAAGGGAGCGCACAAGATGTATTCGTGGAAGAAGCAAGAGACGATACGAAATTGACAACATGGACAGAAATTAAAGAGTTCTTAATAAAGATATTCGGGATAGAGAAAAAGGGGAATAGGAAGATATTAGACTTCCTACATCGAAAACAAAGACGAGATGAATCAAATGCAGTGTACGCATGTGAATTAAAGAAATTGTGTAAAGAAGCCTTCGGAGAAGTAGATTTGCCCGAAGATAAAATGGTAGACGTCTTCATAAGAGGAATCAAAAGGGAAGACATACGAGCCAACCTCGGATGCTTGGCACCAGAAACATTAGATAAAGCAGTAGCAATCGCAAACAGATGTGAAGCCCATCTAGGACTGGGATATCAAGTGGCAGTCTTGGCCACGGAACCAACAACATCAACAGTCAATGCCAACAATCAAAACAACAATACCAATCCAGCTATGAATCAATTCATTCCAAGAGCACAGCAGATGTTCAAGCCACCAACAACGAGAAATCCGGAGGATAGAGGTAATAACCAAGTAAGTTATAATAATAATTTCAGGAACAATCCAAACACAAATGAAAAATGCTCCCTATGCCAAAGAATAGGACATCGGTCAGAGAATTGTTTCCGAAATTACACTTGTCAAAAATGTGGTAGACGAGGGCATACTGAGAAAATATGCAGACAACCTAGTAACAAAGCATGTTACAATTGTGGACAACAAGGACATTTCGCAAGGCAATGTAACATAAGAAGAGAACCAAACCAATCAAGATTAAACAACTCTATGGGGAAATCCACAAATTAACGTGATGCAAGAGATAGACATACTACGGGAAACACTACAACGAATGCCCATGGAATTAAAAGAGATGATGCAACAGATGCCCACCAATATACAACAACAACGAATCAACGTAATGAGAAGCAATGAAGAGATTCAAGAGCTACGAACTAGAGAATATCAAGAGCAACAACAAGCTGAATGGCAAAGACTACAAACAGAGGAGGCCCCAGGAAATCCAGCAAAGATGGGAGAATCGAAAACAAACTCCGAAAAGAATTAACATGATGAGAATGGAAATTCCAGATGAAATTCACACTGCGGAGCAGTGTGTTGAGAACGAAGGGGGAGGAAATATGATAACTGATAACGAGAAAACAGTTGAATTAAATACGATGGAGAAAATAGAGGCCATCAAAGAATTTACAGAGGAGGAAAAACAAAGACGTCGACAGTTAAAAGAAACGATAATAGAGAAACCGAATGAAACGGAAACCAAAGAGAATAAACGAACAGAAATGATGATAACGGAGGATCAGAACAAGGAAACATTAGTGTACGAGATAGATGAACTCGAAAAAAGAAATTATGACACAAAAGACAGAGAGTACACTCGAGAAAATAAAGCAAGAGGAAGCTTTAGAACAAGAGGGAGAGCAATTAAAAGAAAAAGAAGCAAGCCTAAAACAAGAGAAAGCGGAACTAAGAAAGAAGACACTAATATTAAAAATAGACGGAGCGTTAAAACATTTAGAACAAGAGCAAGCACTAGATCAAAGAATAGAAGTGCTGGCAAAGAAAGTGTTATCCCAAGAAATGGAGGAGCCAAAACTAGAACTACAAAAAGATGAGCAAGAAGCATCAACGTCACAAGGAAAAGAAAAGATATCAGAGCCAATAATAACAAAAAATCGAATCCAGAGGATACTGCTACAAAAAATAGAAACAAGAATCAGAAAAGAAAAGCCCACGTGGAGTGAAGCTCAAATCGAGAATAGAATAAAAGAGATATGGTTCCAAACAAAAGGGCCAACAAAGATAATGAAAGAGGAGGAACAACTACATATCAATATGTTGAGACAAATACCAGACGATCAAACAGATGAAGATGAAAGTGAAATAAGCAGTCTGGGCGGAGAAATATTTCAATCATGCGAGGAAATAAACCATACAAGGATGAATCAAAATCCGAATTAGAAGAAATGGAAACGAACGTGCCAAGAGAAGATGAAATCGAGATATTAAAAGAAATTAACGAAATTGTAGAAGAGGTAGATCGAAATCAAATGTTCCTAAACCTCAGAGATACAACCGCATACAGCAGAATAATGAAACTGATTGCGAAAGGATATCAACAAGATAATGGTACATTTACGGCATCATGGAAAGATATGATAAAAAAGTACCAAGAGAATTTGAAAGAATATGATAGAGAAGAGTATCAGGTAATTATTGATTTTCCAGAGATACCAAGACAAATAATAGCAACAAGAGGCGAAAGCACCAACGAGTTATATGAATGGGTAGTGGAAAAACTAGGACCCAGCTACAAAAACAAACCCTTATATTACCAAGGAAGAAAAATAAAGCGAGATATACACCTAGCGGATGCTCTAATATGGCCAAAAGGAATAAATGTGGTAACATTAAACAAAAATGAAACCGAGGAAACGACAGCAGAAATATGGCAGAAAATCCAAATACTGTATAACAAAGAAATAAAACCTGGATTAGAAAAAGAGAGACAAAAGATAATGAGACAAAACCAGATTAAAATGACAGAACAAGCAATAGACCAGGCTAGAAAATATATTAATCGATTATCATTAACAAGACCAATCTCAATGAAAATATTTGTAGAAGCTGTACGAGACACAGACATTATGAGATTTGACAACGAGAGAACAGATGAGTTGATAGCCAAATATGGAGAGCACCAAAGAGATATGAGAGGAGATGAACCAATAAAGATAAGAATAAAGCTACCAAACGATGAAATAAAAGAAATATTGATAGATCCCGATTGTCAAATGCACGAATTATACCGACGGATAAATCGAGAAATTATACACGTATGAGTGTGGAAGATGGTAAGGTGGAAGACGTGGCTAATGTTTCACAACGACAAATATGCAGGGAGAACGACCCCGATATACGAATTAGGTAATGGGAAGACGGAACAAAACCATTGAATATCATAGCGATGGGATGAACCAGAGAGAAAAAATACAACAAAAAGGGAAACAACAGATCCAAGAATTTTCAAGAGGAAATAAAAGGGAAAGATTGGACCAAATACTAACCACCTACCGTTATGAGACAGATGCGAAATTAGTACAGAACTTACACCAATAGATGGAATACGAGATGCCGATGCAATCCGACCATGGAAAAAAGGTGTAATGACGAAGACAAAGGGAGTTGGAAATGGAAAATGGAAGAACCGAACCAAATGGAGAAAATATATACCAGGGGAAGCGCCAGAAGAGCAGCCAATGAAACAACCTAGAGTTAATATGATAGAGCGAACCATATGAAATTTTACCAGAGGAAAATGATAAACGAAATGGAATGGCACGCAGAAGAAGACGAGAAATAAACGATAGAGCTGACTAGCCCCCATAATACATGGAAAATAAAGTGGATGGGCTGAAAAGTAAAATCGCTGAAGAAGAGAAAAATCATCGTATCACAAGTCATATCAATCTATACAGAGATCGGAGGATACGGATGAAATTGAGAGTGTACCCAAAACGGAGATGGGTAGGAAAAGGAAAATATCTATCAGTGTATTTTCGTTAGGCAAGAGCAGAATATGACGGAAAGTTAGAATGGCCAATTTAATCGAAAAAGTCACGAATTTCAATCGCTAAACCCGGAAAATGGGAAGAGCGACATACAAAAATTGGGATAGACCCAAGATCAATGATTAAGCAGAAGGCAAAATCCACTGAATGTTGCAGGAGGAGTACCACAATTTCTATTGAAAAAATACGTAACAACACCTCATCGTAAAAGTGATACGATATACATCACGAATTGAAAGTAAGAAACAGAACGAGAAATGAATTGCGAATCCAACAAGAACAAGCGAGACCCGAATCAGCGTACTCGAGAAACGAATACCAGGAACAAAATACTTGGCCACAGATATAGACGAACCCTGTGGAGGAAGGATTTAAACAAGATTAACGGAAACGCAAAAATGTAGAAATTAGCAGCGATACTAAGAACCGGAGCAAAGAAATGCAAAAGACGAATCTGTAACAATTTAGCAAATTGGATAATACGGATTCTTGTAGCAGAGTAGAGAATCGCGAAATATAGTAAAGGAAATAGAAGAGTATCGGAGAAATGTATGCGTGGTAACCACAGAGCAATTCTCGAGAAATCATCCGAAAATGGGAAACATACCGAAATGGCAGTGCCGAAGCAATAGAAAAGTATACTAAAAATTAATGATGCCAGAATTTCGAACCAATTGAAAGAGAATTTTATATCACTGCCAAAAGTGAGTGAAGTGAAAAGAGAATACCGTATGAACCCGACCATTTCATTTACCAATACCAAGGAACGATCATTAGACGACGATCTTCGAAATCGAGTTTCGCAAATGCAATGGGAGCAATAAATGTATTTAACATAGCAAAGATCGCGGGTAGAAGAACTGAACAAAGGGAACATCAGAAGAAAACGCCAATTAGGGCGAACACGGAAATCTAAATACGCAGAAGTTCCACCTCAGCAGATGAGGTAATCGTCATCACAACCAGGAGATGAAGAGATACTAAATGATCTAAATGATATTGTGGACGAGGAAACAACACAGAAATACCGGAATCAAGAGATTTGTTCTGAAGAAGAATGAAAACGAATCTGAATAACGGATGAATCCACAGACGAGCTTAGTATGTGGTCAAAGACACCAGTCGAAATTTATAGAACCAGATAACCGAAGAGGAAATAAAAGAAAGAGAGAAGACGCCGAAGCCGACAGGGAGACGAAATGGGGATAACGGATAAATGAACGAGGAAGCACAACATCCAAAGAAACAACAGACGAACACCCAAACGAAAAGAAAACAGGCACGGCAATTGGAAAAGAAATCCAGAAGGACGACCAAAAATTGATAAACCGGCTCCAGAAAGGAAAACAAAGAACAGATGCAGATGGATCAAATTGACAACGAAATTGAACAAGACTCAGTCAAAGTGACGAAGCAGTTACAAGGAAAATTAAAAGGCCAAGACAAGGAAGCAAATGGATCAACAGATTGATAACGATATGCTGGGATTAGCAAATCCAGAAATAAGAGAAATTTGAAACTTAATACTATCGGAAAGAACAAGCGAAACAGCTTTGGACAGCATAAAACCAATAATAAAAATAATCATGGATAATAAAGTACGAACTACAACTACAACCAAAAGATCCAGAGGAATTACTGCCTGATAATAAATCACTTAACGAAACGATCTGACATCCAAACAGATATTTAGTAGGAATGGCCTATCTGATGTACAAATACGATAGTGATATACAGAAAGCGAACTCCAAGATACAACCCAAACGGATACGAATTTGCGATAACAGACATTAATCAGGAAGGTAATCGAACCATTCCATCCTGACTCAGGTGGATGGCAAGCCTTTATAAAGTTGGTAAGTAAAGATGAATCAAACTGAGATGATGCAAGCGAAAGTTAAAAGAGTTTAATTAACGGAATTCGAAACCAACGTTAATGCAAGCGATCCAAACCAGCTAGAAAAGGGATGAATGCGATAAATCACTACAATTACTCATATGGATGATGTGCGTGAAAGGAGTAGAACCGTTTGTAGTATACGATTTGTGACATGAACATAAAGATCGGTGATAATACTCATTAAAAAGAACGGAAGAGGCAAAGCTGCAAAACCCGGTAAATTACAGAACAAACGGCAACAGCAGTATCGTATAAATGTATATCAAGAGGTAGACTTTATAAAAACGGAAAATTCAAGGAATGTTCAGTAAACAAAGGAAAATGTAAGCATTTATTGCGGACATCACTTCACACTCACATTATAGAAGCGGGAACGGAACAAACAGTAGTATCAGTAACGCGGAGCGAATGTGAACGAAAGGATTCACGACAGGACGTATCCAATAGCTGGAAGAGTAAATGTAGCAGCCGAGGAAGGAAAAGAATAAAAACTACCCGAGTATACCCTGCGGGAAGAATAAACGGCTGGAGATGGAACGTGTCAAGGAGGAGAGTACACCCTAATTGAATCAATTAGTCAAAGAGTAGTAAGTAATTGAAGTTATCAAAGTAAGTTGGAGAAATATCAAGGATATTTCGATCCAAGACACCAAGCAATGAAAAAAGTACCCTCAATGTTCTAGCAACAGATAGATCATGAATACGGGAATGTCAACAATCGTATAATCACCAACGCCGATACCAGACTTGTAGACTCACCTATTGAAGAGTGCAATATTTGGATGAAGTGCAATGGACAAGTGCACAGAGAAAACAGAAAACTAACGCACCAAAAAGCGCATTAATGAATTACGGAGAACCGGAAGAATCGGAAAACCCATAACCACAAACTACGGATCAGAAGGTCAGCAAACGTAAGTAATAATTCAACAGACACCACCAATCGGAATGAGATTTATAAAAGGACGGATGGTGAGCAAATGTGACGAAATGGTAGCACAGTACTAAATATACAAGGAATATTTCTAATCGCGAACAGCAATACCAAAACGCAAAAAGCGCAATAGACCCCAAAGATGTGAACCTATATCTCTATATAAACAACAAGATGGATTTCTTATATCATAAAGGATTGGCAATCAAAACAGAGAAATATACTACGATTTGGTTAAAAATGACTGTATCTTAGAACACGAGAAATATTAAAACAAGTTAGCAATGGCAATCAAATCCGGCTAATGCAATTTCCATTATTACCACTCAAGAGGGATATTTGGAAGAATCGTTGGAGAAGTTATGTACACGTATAAAATGCGAAAAGACAATTGCAGAACTGCCAGAGAATTCAACAATTCCCCCAGAGATTTAATTGTATAAACGAATTAGAGATAATGCAATAAAGAAAAAATCAGATTCGCTCAACCAGTAACAAGGATGATAAACGCCAGAGAAATTTGTACCCAACATGTTATTGCATAATTGTATATGGACCGCATTATTCGAATAAGAGATGGAAGTTGGTTACAGTTCCAACCCGAGTATTGTAGCACTCCACCAAAAATTATTTGGATTAAGCAGATTGGCCAGCGAAGCAGAATCAAAACGCAGTTGATATATCACAGAGTGGAATATACCAAACGAAGATCTGGAACGAGCCAGAGAACATTTATTATTTCCAGCACAAAGGCAAGCAATATTATCCAACATAGTAACTATAACGGGAGTAACAACTAGGAGAGAAACCACTACGATTGGTTACTAATCGCCGGATCATTTTCAACATGCCCTACAGACAGCAAATATATGAAAGCCATGTGGGGGAAGATTCTTAATATTCGGACAGATGATGGCAGGAATTCTAGGAATAATACTTATCATTCAAATCGTAAGAGTAATTCATAACACAAATGTTAGCCGTGTTTCGATATCTACCAAAAGAAGAGAGAAAAAATCAACTGAAAATGGCAATTGGATCTTACCGTTTTTAGCAAAAGCATGGGTATTACAAGGACATAAAGATATTCACAGATAAAAAGACTAGTAGGAATTCTAAACGAAAATGAACGTACCGATGAGAAGTTGGACGAAATTCCAAAGCCAATAATGAGACTAGAAGCCGAGAAAACCAAGAAGAAGCGACAGAAAAACGAGTAACTGGAAACGATGGATAAAATTTCAGAGATGATATAAGTAGTAAATAACAGCCGACAATGATGAGAACCAAGGAGGAACGCAGATGCTAACTCAAGAACAACTTAAACAAAGGGAAAATCGAAGATAGACATAGTGAACATTATAATCATCCACGCACCGGTAATAATGAATGTTTAAAGAGAGCAACAAACATCAGCAGAGAGAAACCATGCCAGTAGAAAGACACGTACCAATACCAAGATCAACCATTACGAAATATTTCCCAGTAACATACGAACCAATTGGGCAACCTTAAGTGCAAGAACCAGCCAAAGATCAAGAAGTGTTGATCAGGACCCCCAGAAACCGAACTATAGCAGTGTTACAAACATTAGCTGGACGCAACACTAACGGTACCCCATAGAGATAAATGGAAGTAGAATAAAGCAAATGATTGATACCGGAGCAAAACAGTCTCAGCAATAAATGGATAAAATAACCCGGAGAATTGTGGCCATGTATAGAAGAAAGCTAACATGGATGTAATAACCTGCAGCAAAGAATCGGTACAGCAGTCATCGGAAAATCTGGTCCCGAAAAAAAAATCAAGGAAAAAATATAAAATGTGAAAATCACACGTATTTAGCAGTTTAATAGGAAACTGAGCGCAGATTGTATAATTGGGATACAGGATCTCATGCCAGAATTACTAAAGAGATAATAATAGATCTAGGATGCAACGGAGCTGAGAAGACAAAACCGGACGAATATGTATGTGAAATCAGAAGTAAGATGCTCAGAGAAAAATAGTAGTGCCAGGGCGTACACAAATGATTTTGTTACGTAAAAGTAAACGAGGAAACTAGAAGGTGAAATGATTTTTGAACCTAATCACAAATTTGAGAAAAAAAGAAGGAACTGCCATTAGCCAGAGAAATAGTGTTATGTAAACGATAACAAGTGAAAATTCCGATCACATTACGAATTTTGACGAGGAAGATAAAGTCATTTACGAAAACGAAAGATTGGAAAATTAACACCGAATGATGGATATAGAACTTCTAAACAACAAAAAACTGAAGGAACTGAGGAAGAATTATGGACCCTATCGACAGTCAGAGCTACTAAACGAAGCGGAAAGGAGCAACTACAAAAACTGCCTAAATGGAATTTAAGGATAAATATTTGCAGGAACATCCGACTTAGATCTCGGTACAAGCGACGTAAGCGCAAAACATACGGATACCATTAACGAGATGAATACCCCAATAACACTAAACGACGCATATCGATTGCAGAAGCTTCAAAAATCAGAAGCGAAAAGAGTTCAAAAAGAATGTTAAGAGCAGGAGAA
>CM039682.1:8980058-9243707 GCA_022537955.1 Schmidtea mediterranea | reverse complement strand
AAAAAAAGAGAGAGAAATACATGTTCCTAAAACCCTCAGAGATACAAACCGCATACAGCAGAATAATGAACTGATTGCGAAAAGGAATCAACAAGATAATGGTAACATTTACGGCATATGGAAAAGATATGATAAAAAAGTACCAAGAGATGAATAAGAATATGATAGGAGAAGAGTATCAGGTAATTATTGATTTTCAAGATAACCAAACAAATAATAGCAACAAAGAGGCGAGCTCCAACAGAGTTATATGAATGGGTAGTGGAAAACTCAGGGACCCAGCTACAAAACAAACCCTTAATACCAAGGAAGAAAAAATAAAGCGAGATATACAACCTAGCGGATGTATGCTATAAATACTGGCCAAAGAGGAATAAATGTGGTAACATTAAAACAAAAATGAAACTCGAGGAAAACGACAGCAGAACATATGGCAGAAAATCCAAATACTGTATAACAAAGAAATAAAACCTGGATTAGAAAAAAGAGAGACAAAAAGATAATGGACAGAAACCAGATTAAAATGACGAACAAGCAATAGACCAGGCTAAAGAAAAATATATTAATCGATTATCATTAACAAGACCAATCTCAATGAAAATAATTTGGTAAGAAGCTGTAACGAACACAGAACATTATGAATTGACAACGAGAAGAACAGATGAGTTGAATAGCCAACATATGGAGAGCACCAAAGAGAATAATGAGAGGAGATGAACCAATAAGATAAGAAAAAGCTACCAAACGAGAAATAAAGAAATATTGATAGATCCCGATTGTCAAATGCACGAATTCATACCGACCGATAAATCGAGAAATATACAACTCGATAATACGAAAGTAGTGACGATGGTAAATGGTGGAAGACGTGGCAATAATGTACACAAAACTGACAAATAAGTCAGCGAGATACGAACCCCGATATAACGAATTAGTAATGGGAAGACGGACAAACCATTAAATATCATAGCCATGGATGAAACCAGAGAGGAAAAATACGACCAAAAGGGAACAACAGATCCAAAATTTCAAGAGGAAAGAAAAAGAAAATGGATCAATATACTAACCATCTACCAATTAGGAGACAAGATGCGAAATTAAGTACAAAATTACAAACCAATAGATGACTCGAGATGCCGATCAACACCATGGAAAAAGGTGTATGAGAAAAAGATCAAATGGAGTGGAAATGGAAAATGGAAGAGAACCGAACAAAAATGTGAGAAAATATATCCAGGGAAGCGCCAAGAAGAGGCAGCCAAATTGAAACAACCTAGAGTTATTGAAGACGAAACCATATGAAAATTACCAGAGGAAATGATAAACGAAATGGAATGGCAACCAGAAGAAGACGAGGAAATAAACGATTAGAGCTCGACTAGCCCCATATACAATGGAAAAAAGTGGATGGGCTGAAAAAAAGTAAAATCGGCTGAAAGAAGAGAAAATCATCGGTAATCCAACGAAGTCATCAATCTATACAGAAGATCGGAGGATACCGATGAATTGAGAGTGTACCCAAACGGAAGAATGGGGTAGGAAAGAAAATATCTATCGGTAATTTTCTGTTAGCAAGAGGCAGATAGACGGAAGTTAGAATGGCCATTTTAATAGAAAAAGTCACGATTTCAATCGCTAAATCCGCGAAAATGGGAAGAGCGACATAGCTAAAAATTGGGAGTAGACCCAAGAATCAAGAATAACCAGAGCTGCCAAACCACTGAAAATGTTGGCAGGAGGAGTTAACCACAATTTCTATTGAAAAACATACGTAACCACCGCAATTCGTAAAAAGATGATACGATATACATCACATTGAAAGTAGAAACAGAACGAGAAAAATGAAATTGGAAATCCAACAAGAGACAACGAGACCGCGAATCGCGTACTCGAGAAACGAAATACCAGGAACAAAATACTTTGCCCACAGATATAGACGACCCTGTGGAGGAAGGATTAACAAGATTAACGGAAACGCAAAAAATGTAGAGAAATTAGCAGCGATATCTAAAGAACCGGAACCAAAGTAATCAAAGACGAACTGTAAACAGATTTAGCAAATTGGATAATCGATTCTTGTAGCAGAGTAGAGAATCTGCGAAAATATAGTAAAGGAAATAGAAGAGTATCGGAGAAATGTATGCGTGGTACCCTCAGAGCAATTCCGAGGAAATCATCCGAAAAATGGAAACATAAACCGAATGGGCAGCCGAAGCAATAGAAAATTACCTAAAAATTAATGATGCCAGAATTTTCGAACCCAATTGAAAGAGAATTTATATCAACGCCAAATGAGTGAAGTGAAAAAAGAGAATACCGTATGAAACCGCCATTTTCATCTTACAATACCAAGACGATCATTTTAGAAACGACGATCTCGAAAATCGGAGTTACGCAAGATGCAATTGGGAGCAATAAATGTATTAACAGTACAAAGATCGCGGGTAGAGAACTGAACAAAAGGAAATCAGAAAAACGAAAACGCCAATAGGCGACAGTAAAGTCTAAATACGCCAAAGTTCCACCTGGCAGCAGATGAGGTAATCGTCTCACAACAGGAGATGAAGGATACAAATGATCTAAAGATATTGTGGACGAGGAAACAACCAGGAGAATAAACGGAAATCAAGAGATTTTGTTTCATGACAGAAGATGAAAACGATCTGATAACGAGTGAACAGACAGCCTTAGTATGTGGTCAAAGACAACCAGTCGAAATATAGAACCAGATACCGAAAGAGGAAATAAAAAAGAAAGAGAGAAGACGCCGAAGCTCGACAGGAAGACGAATGGATAACTGGATAAATGAACTAGGAGCTACAACATCCAAAGAAACTAACAGACGGGAACAACCCCAAACGAAAAGAAATCAGGCACGGCAAATGGAAAAGAAATCCAGAGACGAGACCCAACACAATGATAAACCGGCTCCAGAAAGGAAAACAAAAGAACAGATGCAGATGGACAATTTTGACAACGAAAATTGAACAAGCTCAATCAAGTGACTAAGCAGTTACAAAGGAAATTAAAAGGCCAAGAACAAGGAGCCAAAATGGACAACAGATTGTAACGGATATGCTGGATTAGCAAATCCAGAAATAAAGAGAAATTTGAAAACTTAATAATAAGTCCGGAACAGAAGCGAAAAACAAGCTTTGGACAGCATAAAACGCAATAATAATAAAATCATGATAATAAAGTAACGAACTACAACCAAAGACCAGAGAATTAACTGCTGATAATAATCAACTTAAACGAAACGATCTGACGACCCAAACAGATATTTAGTAGGAATGGCCCTATCTGATGTAAGCAATACGATAGTGATATACAGAAAGCGACTCCAAGATACACCCAAACGGATACGAGAAATTTGCGATAAACAAGACATTATCAGGAGGTAATGCGAACCAATTCATCCTGACCTCAAGGTGATGGCAAGCCCTTTAATAAAAGTTGGGTAAAGTAAAGAATGATCAAACTGAGATGATCAAAGCGAAGTAAAAGAGGTTATTTAACGGGAATTCGAACAACGATTAATGCCAGCGATCCAAAAACAGCTTAGAAAAGGGAATGAATGCGATAATTCACTACAATACTCAATGATGGATGAGTGCGTGAAAAGGAAGTAGAACCGTTTGTAGTATACGATTGTGACAAAACATAAAGAATGGGTGATAAAATACTCACATAAAAGAAACGAAGAGTGCATATAGCGCAAACCCCGAAAATTACAGACAACGGCAACAGCAGTATCGTATAAATGTATATCAAGAAGGTAGACCTTTATAAAAACGGAAATCAAAGGAAGTTCAGATAACAATGGAAAATTGTAGCATTCATTGCGACATCACTCCACTCAAACAATTATAGAAGCGGGAACGGAAACAGACAGTAGTATCATAACGCCGGAGCGAATAGTGAAGAAGGATTCACGACAGGACTATCTCAATAGCTGGAAGAGTAAATGTCGCAGCCGAGGAAGGAAAAGAATAAAAACTACCCGAGTATACGCTGCGGGAAGAATAACGGCTGGAAGATGGAAACGTGTCAAGGAGGAAGTACACCCTATTGAATCAATTATCCCCCTCCCAAAAAAAGAGTAGTAGTAATATGAAAGTTATCAAGTAAAGTTTTGGAGAAATATCAAGGATATTTCGATCCAGAACACACAAGCAATGAAAAGTACCCTCAAATTGTCTAGCAACAGATAGATCATGCAATACGGGAATGTCAAACAATCGTATATCACGCCAGATACAGAAACTTGTAGACCACCTATATGAAGAGTGCAATGATTTTGATGAATGTCAAGGACAAGTGCACAGAGAAACAGAAACTAACGCACAAAAAAGCGCATTAGATGAATACGAGAACCGGAAGATATCGGAAAACCAACAATAACCACAACTATCGGACAGAGGTCAACGCCAACGGTAGTAATTATCAAACAGACACCGACAAATCGAATGAGATTATAAAAAGGACGGGATGGTGAGCAAATTGACGAAATGTAAGCCAGTTATAATTATAGAAGGAATAATTCTTATCGCGAACAGCAATAACCAAACGCAAAAGCGCAAATAACCCCAAAGATGTGAAACTAATCTCTATATAAAACAACAAGATGGATTTCTTATTATCATAAAGGATTGGCAATCACAAGAAAATAACTACGATTTGGTTAAAAAATGACTGTATCTTGAACAGAAAAATATTAAAAACAAAGTTAAGCAATGAACAATCACAAAATTCCGGATAAGCAATTCCATTATGTACCACTCCAAGAGGGATATTGGAAGAATCGTTGAAGAAGTTATGTAGACACGTATAAATGCCGAAAACAATGCGAAACTGCCAGAGAATCACAATCCCCAGAGAAAATGTATAAAAACGAAATTAGGATAATGCATAAAGGAAAAATCAGATTCGCTCAAACCAGTAACAAGGATGAAAACCCAGAGAAATTTGTATCCCAACAATGTTCAAGGGTTGCAGTAATGTATATGGCCCATTATTCGAAAATAGAGATGGAAAAGTTTGGTACACGTTTCCAACCCGAGTAAGTGTAAGCACCACCAAAAAATATTGGATTAACAAGAATTGCCCAGCGAATCAGAAAATTCAAACCAGTTTGAATATACACAGAGTGAATATACCCAAAACGAAAGATCTGGAAACGAAGCCAAGAACATTATTATTCAGGCACAATAGGCAAGCAATATTATCCAACATAGTAAACTATAACGGAGTAACAACTAATGGAGAGAAACCCAACTAACGAATTGTTACTCACCGGATCATTTTCAACATACTACAGCAAATAATATGAAAGCCATGTGGGGAAGATTTTAATCTCGACAGAATGATGGCAGGAATTCTAGGAATAATACTTACATTCCCAAATCGTAAGAGTAATCAATGAAACACAAATGGTTTAGCGTGTTTCGATATCTACAAAGAGAAGAAAAATCAACTGGAAAATGCAATTGCATTTCTTACCGTTTTTAAGCAAGACCAATGTATTACACGGAACTCAATAAGATAATCCAAGATAAAAAGACTAGTAAGGAACTACGAAATGAACGGTAACGATGAAGAAGTTGGAACCCGGAAATTCAAAAGGCAATAATGAGACTAGAAGCCGAGAAAACCAAGAATGAAGCGACAGAAAACCGAGTAAACTGAAACCGATGGATAAATTTCAGAGATGATAGTAGTTAATAACAGCGATCAAATGATGGAAACAAGGAGGAAACGCAAGATGCAACGTCAAGAACAACTTAAACAATGGGAAAATCGAAAGAAAGACATAGGGACCATTATAATCATCCCACCACCGGTATAATAATGTTTAAAGAGAGCAACAACATCAGCAGAGAGAAACATCAGTAAGAAAGACACGTACCAATACCAAGATCAAACAACATTACGAAATAATTTACCAGTACAATAGAACCAATTGGGCAGACGTTAAAGTGCCAAGAACCAGCCAAAGATCAAGAAGTGTGGATCAGACCCAGAAACTCAACTAATAGCTATGGTACAAAACATGTAGCTGGACCAACAATAACGGTACCATAGAGATAAAGGAATGTAGAAATAAAAGCAATGATTGTACCGGAGCAAACATCTCAGCAATAAAAATGATAGAAATAACCCGGAAGATTGTGGCCATGTATAGAAGAAAGCTAACAGGGATGTAATAACCTGCAGCAAAAGAATCGGTAGCAAGTCAATCGGGCAAAAATCTGGTCCGATAATAGAATATAGAAAAATGTGAAAAATCAACACGTATTTATGCAAGTTATCAGGAAAGCTGGAGCGCAAGATTGTATAATTGGGGATACAGATCTCATGCAGAATTACTAAAAGAGATAATAATAGATCTAGGATCAACGGAGCGAAGAGACAAAACCGGTACGAATTATGTATGTTAAATCAAAGTAAAGAATGCTCAGGAGAAAATAGTAGTGCCAGGGCGTACAAAACAAATGATTTGTTAACGTAAAAGGAACAGAGGAAACTAGAGGTGAATATGATTTTTTGAACTAATCAAAAAATTTGAGAAAAAGAAAGACTGCCCATTAGCCAAGATAGTGGTATGTAAACGATAACAGTGAAATTCCGAATCAACAATTAACGAAATTTTGACGAGGAAGATAAAGTCAATTTACGAAAACGAAAGATTGGGAAAATTAAACACCATGATGGATATAGAACTTCTAAACAACAAAAAACTGAAAGGAACTGAGGAAGAATTATGGACTATCGAACAGTCAGCTACTAAAACGAAGCGGAAAAGGAGCACTACAAAAACTGCTAATCGGAATTTAAGGATATATTTGCAGCATCCGACTTGATCTCGGTACAGCGACGTAACGCACAATACGAACCATGTAACAGATGATACCCGCAATACACTACGAACCATATCGATTGGCAGAAGCTACAAAAAATCAGAAGCAGAAAAAAGAAGTTCAAAAGATGTTTAGACGCAGGAGTAATACGAACAAGTTGCTCGCCATGGCAATTCCCAGTAGTCCATGGTAAAGAAAAAAAGAACGGAACACAACGGTCTGTAATAGATATCGACGAAACTCAATGCGGTACAAACGGGATACATAACCCCGTTACCAGATAATTAAACGAATGTACAGAATGTTGCAGACGGAGCAGCTATTTTACATCGCTAGATTTTAAGTGGTTAATTGCAAATAAAAGTCAAAGAAAAGAGGAAGAGAAAAAAAACTGCTTTTACATCGAAAAGATCTATACCAATTTCAAGAAAATGCCTTTTGGACTAACCAACGGCACGCAAGCTTCATTCCAGAAGATGTATGACTTTTGTAAACGCACGCATTAAAACAGTGTAATGGGTATATATTTGATGACTTATAATCTATTCTAAGCACCTCGAGCAACATTTAAAAGAAATTCCGTAATGTTATTCGTTCGAACTGAGACAAGGAAGCTAAAAATTGAAACCATCAAATATGTATTGGGCAAAGGAAAAGTCATCCTTCTTAGGACATATTGTAATCGGCAAAAGGCAAAGAGTACCAGATCCAAGAAAACATCGAAAAGATAAAAGAATGCTGCACCAAAGACGTCCGCAAGTGGCAAGAAATTCTTAGGCTTATGTGGATATTATCGAAAGTTCAATTAAAAGTTATGCAACTCATCGCGAAACCCATACAAGAGTTAACCAAAAAGATACCCCCGTTTAATATGGGAAGAGAAACAAACAAACAGCCTTCGAAACAAAATCAGAGATAAAACTGATATCAGCAAACAATACTCGTACACCCAGATTTTAAGAAACCGTGTTTTGTTAGCAACAGACGCAAGTGGATAATGCATCTGGAGCAGTTTAGGACAATGGGAGGGGACGAGAAAAAAGAGCAACGACGCTTATTGGATATTATAGTCGAAAACCATTCAAGAAACACGAAAAAGATTACTCTGTGACCGAGAGAGAAGCAGTAAGCAAATAATCCAAGCTATTAAACCATTTTCAAATATTTAATATGGGGTCACTAGGATATATATCACTACGGAATCAATCAATCCATTGGTAATGGCTTAGGCCAACACAAAGAAAGCCTCGAGTAGATTAATGAGATGGGCAATGCAGTTGCAAGAATACTCGCCGATATAAAGTTCAAATCAGGAAAAGCCAACGCAACGCAAAGAATTGGATGTCAAAGATTGTGTATTTGAGGAACTATGGACCATGAAATGTAGACGAAATATGCAGATAATCGCAGAGGACATCGACTTTACGAAGCTGAAAAATGAGCAAAAGAAGACGAGAGTTAAAAACAATAATTGGAATTCATAGAAACGAACGATATGAAAATCCTTTCGACAACAAAGAAACGGTAAATTAAAAGAGCAATAGGAAAATACACAGACATCGATATAACCATGGAAAAAGGGATGGTTACTATTAAGGATGGTGAGAAAACGACTCATGTGTTTTACCAAGTTATATGTCATTATCGAAAAGAAGTATTGATGCCAATATCACGACGGAAAACTTGGAGGACACATGTCAGAAAAAAAAGACGGAGCAAGAAATTGCGTCAAAAATATTATTGGCCAAATAATCGAAGGACGTAAAGGAAGGATAAGATTGCCTAATTTGCAACCAGAAAAAGCCACAGGAGTAAATTGAAAGCCCATTAAAGCCAATGCCAATTCCACCAGAACCCATGACAATGATCGCAATGGATGTAGTCAGACATTACCCGAAACCAACGATGGAAATATCTATATTATTGAGTAGTGGACAGATTATTTTGTCAAATTCCCGGAAGCATTCGCAATACCAAGATCAAAAAAAGCAGAACAAATAGCAGAGAATCCTATAGAGGAAATATGCTGTAGATACGGAAAACCCAAACAGATCCCTAACTTGATCAAGGAAACCAACTTTATGAGGAAATAATAGAGGATAACGAATTACTTCAGAATTGCGAAGCGAAAACATCAACCGTTAGCCATCCGCTAAACAAATGGTCCAAACCGAAACGAATTTAACGGCAATACTAATAGAAAATGATGTCGAATTATGTAAGCAGACACCAAAAAGATTGGGATAGATATATAAACCTATGCCTCATGGCTTATAGAATGTCAATACACTCAGCAACAAAAATGAGTCCATTCAAATTAATGTACGGCAGAGAATGTAACATGCCAATAGACCTAGAATATCAACCACCCATATCACAGTACATGGAAATTGACGATTATGTAACGGGATTCAAAGAGCGAATGCAGGAGATCTGGAAAACGGCAGGTATGAATATTAGATTTAATCAAGAAAGCTATAAAGAATTGCACGATAAAAAGCGAGATGTGCGTGAGCATAACTTTCAGGTTGGAGATTGGGTAATAATAGCAACGCCAGAAATTATTCCAGGAGTAGCCAGAAAATTACAAAGATGTGGTAAAGGACCTTATGAGATAATGTATGTAAACGAGAACAATGCTCGAGTTAAACTAGTCAACAACCCACTCACTAGACCTATTTACGTAAACGTGAGCAGATGTAAAGCAATACCGAGAACAATAACAAGAGAACCAGAGAATCGAGGTATGCAAACCAGATCACAAACTCAACAGCTGAGTATAAACGGACTAACGATGAGTCGAAAAATAGAAGCGACATCAAATAATAATGTAGAGGAACCTAAACCGGATGAATCCAAAATTACGCTAAACGCGACCCAAGACAATGTAGACAAGATGGATATAATAGTAAAAGCTATCAGAGAAATAATGCCAGAATGGGTCGAAGGAAAAGGATGGATGAGAATAGTAAACAAAGCGGGAAAAATCGCAATGGATTACGCTAAAGGAGCTAGAAGTCCACCAGAAATGGACCGTATTAAAGAGAGTATACCCATGATCTTCACTATGGCAGATGTGGAAGGAAACGTACCTTTACATATTGCAGTGCAACACAGAAACACCCAAAGGATAATGGATATAATCCAACTTATGCAGAAATGCGGACACGCCTCAAACATACCCAACGAAGAGGGACAAACACCATTAATGTTCGCAGTTGCAGCAGATGCTTCTACAACAGTCCTGAGAGAATTACTAAAAACGGGATCAACGTTCAAAGAAAAAGACAATGGAGAAAACAATGTACTACATTACGCGCTGAAATCCAGACAGGCAAGTGCAATAAAATTTATAACCAGTAATGCGACAATTAGAGAGAGAGAAATGATGGGTAAAACAATCCAAACATTATGGGAAGCTATCGACGCTAAACAAGACGAAGCAGCAGCCAACTTGATGAAATGGACCTACGAAAGTTCACCACTCAAAGTATTTCAACGTAAATTATATGGTAAGAAACAGAAACGTTCTATTAAAAGAAACAATATATGCTCACTACCCATTCCCAAAGACAATAAAAGCAATGTTGAAGTGGGAAGGACTAAAATTCACCAATCATCCAAAAGAAGCAGTACGAATCGGAGATAGAAAGGAACAACTATTAATGATAATACACAGATGGCATCGAAAGCAAATAAGATTCCAAGCGAGCAAACAAGAAATAAAAGAGATGGACGATATAAAAGCGAGAATAATAAAAGTATACGAGGAAATAATTGAAATAATAAATGTCGAGGACGACATTTCAAAGGAAACCCCGGATGGAAATAATAATGGAGAAGGAGGAAGCGACAACAGCAAAAGCCAAGACGATCAAAATGCTAGGGAAGAAAATAAATCCGCACAACAAGAGAAAAAGGAATCACCCAACGAGGAACGTCGAGAAACGAACAACAGCGACAACGAGGGAAAACGAAACAGAGGGATGAGGTTACTACAACAAAGGAAAAATCAAAACCGACCGACCCTGCTACAAAAAATAATGATATTAATCACGTCCATCAAGTTAACGGAAGCTGACGAAAACATCACAAAGGAAATAAAATCGTTCAGAATACGAACAATAAATGAGAAAAGGAAGCGCAAGCAAAGGAATATGCCTACAACTGACGATGAATACAAGCATAAGTTGCCAATTCGACTCAATAGGAAAACCAGGAAAGATGGAAATACGATCCGAAAACTCATCATTATGTCAGACCACCAAAGATGTATGTAGAGATGCCAGAGAAGATAAAAACGTAAAAATCCAAGTAAAGCCAGGAATAGGCAAATTGCGAATAATAAACGGAGGAATAGAAACGATTGAACAAGTATGTATACAAAATAAAATCATCGATTGTTGGAAAATGAATATGAAGGCAGGAAAGAAATGTGAATGGGATAGCCTAGAAGGAAATGCGGAAATATATAATATGTGCCAACAACGATATAATAATAACGTGCACACTAGCCAAAACCCTGGGAGAAAAATTCACAACACCAAAAGAAGAGCCATACAAACGTCGAGCACGAGAAAAGAAAGAAATAATAGTAAAAGTAGAATCAGATCTAAGGAAGGGAGAAGAGATAATAGTCGAAAATAGGGGCAAGGAACCCATCACAAAAGTCTGCGTATTCGAAACCAAAAAGAACGGAACGATAAATGAAAGAATCAAATGTCAATCAAATGATGATATCAAAAACCAGAAATATCGTATTCCAACTAAAAGAAAACGTGGAAGGTATATAGTACACGTCCAGAGAGGAAGAGATGATTACTGGAAATCAATAACCAGAAAGTTACTAGAATCAATTACGACAAAACATCCGGAAAAAGAAACAAGAGAACAACCGTATCAACGACAGATCAGAGAAAGCAAAGCAGTAATAATAAACATAGAGTTAAATGCAGCAAATGAAGAAGAAATAGTAATCGAGAACACAGGTGAAAAACCTATCACAAAAATCTGCGTATACGAACCTAAGAGAAACGAACCGGTAAACAAAAGAATCCAATGTGAAACAAGCAAAAATATAAAGAATCAAAAGTATCGAATCCCAACAAAAAAAGAAAACTGGGAAAATATGTAGTAAACATCCAAAAGGGAACTCATGAGCATTGGAGAACGATAACAAGGAAACCACTCAAGTCAAATGCGACAGATCAACCTATAATAAAACAATCCGAGAGAAAAACGAGTAACGAAACATGGAAAAAAGGAATGATCATGGACGACAGCCACCTTTCAATTCACGAAGCATTACAACTTCAGAAAGCACTTAAAAATGTACAACCAAAAGAAGGAATAATGGAGACAACTAAAGCAAGAGAAAATACAACCATGCAGCCTAATGAAAAGAACTATATGATTAAAATGATCTGGATAACAAACAGCAGTAATAAGCAGCGTAGTAATGCTGATAATAATTCAACTAGCAAGAACTACCAAATGCAGAAAGAAGCCAGCGAAGAAAAGATTATGGCCAGCGGTAGAAAAATTCAATTACGATATCGAATTAGGACAATACGATGCAGAAAAAACCGAAGAATACGAAATCATAGGAAACTCTAACACAAGCAGACTCTGGATAAAAGAACCGCCCATTATCGAAGCACAACAATGGTCCAATGAATCTGATGTATACCAGATAATGAATGAGAAATACGGGGATATACGGACACTACGTATAGGGTCCCCGGAGACGATGGTGTAAAACGAAAAAGAGACATTGTATATAGTGTAAAATATTATGTAGTATATTAGTAGTAATAATATGTATATCTATATGTAAATACCGCACAAAATGCGTTAGAGACAATACGCAAACAGAGAGAATGCCGATAAATTAACGATGTGTTATAATCAACAGATGAATCCGAATAACGTAAATCAACCAAATCAAGTTAGAATACCACCGTTCACAGAAGGAACACAACAACCAGCAGCTGCCAATGTACCTATAGAGATTGTAGAATTAAATCAAGGAATATACCAAGATCAAGGAATCGAGGCAACATGGAGACGACAATGCGAATTAATGACATTAATAACAAACAATGCGCAAACGCAGTGGACAAATACTCACCTAGTATTAACAGAAAGTGTGAACAGAGGCCTACAACAAGCCATAAGACTGGAAGAGCAACAAAGAACTATACTACAATTACAGAGAATGAATGAACAATTAGCAGATCAAGTTAGATGGCAAGCTGACGAAATTAGAAGACTACGTAACAATCATCAGCACGTAGATCCAGCAAGTTGGGTGGAATGGATAGCATCAATGCCAGAATTCACCCCAGAACCGGATTCAACAGTAGAGTAAAAATAAAGCGCACCGTGTAAATATGTATAAATAAAACGATAGAAGTAAAGCAACGTCAAGTAATCAGAAAATTTTTGTAGATATGCAGACAATCATCGAGAGAATTAGAGGAAGCGAGAATCCATCCGAAGATACGAGACGAATAATGAAAAATAAAATTAGAATGGTGAACGATATCAAGGAAAGACTAAAGTGTTGTAAATGTAAAGAATTACTGATTGGAGCGAGACAGACGAAATGTGGATGCAGAATATGCACAGAGTGTACGATAGAAGTGATAGAAACACAAACAATAAAATGCCCTGGATGCGACGAAACGTTTGAAGAAGATGAAGACCCTACAACAATGGATAAAGCCACCAATAAAGAAATCAATAATCTATTAGTTCAATGCCAAGTAAAAGAATGTGAATGGAAGGGACTTATGAAGGAAGCGGAAAGTCACGCAAATGAATGCGAATATAACGAGATAGTATGCGAAAAATGTCAAACCATCATAACGAAAAAGACGATAAAAGACCATCACAAAGTATGTGTCAAGAGAGAGGAAAAGTGCGAATTCTGTGGAGTCATCGACGAATGGATAAAAATAGAAATGGAACATCGGAATCCAAAAGAGGAACAAATATGTGGTCTATACGAAGGAATATGCGCAAACAACTGCGACAAGAAAGATAAAGTCAAATTAAAGGAACATTGGAACGAATGCAGCGGCAAACCAGTCAAATGCCCGTTAGAATTATTCAATTGTCAAACGCAATTACCCTTGACGGAAATGCAAAAACACATGATAGAAAATAGCATCGAGCATACCGAAATCATGATGAAAACGATAGGAATGTTGGCATGGGAGGTAAAAAGCCTACGAACAGAAAATGATGCACAAAAGGCACTAATAAGAGAAATATTAGAGTCCAGAAAGAATTTCGAGAGAAGCCAAGGAGACACACTCAAGAAAATGGTCGAAATGGAAAAGAAAATGCAACAGATGACTAACAGCATAAAGGAACTAGAAACCAACAGTTCTATAGCCAGAAAACATCCTACAGCACCATTTATATGGAAAATAACTGAATTCGCAGAAAAGCTCCAGAGAGCAAAAGACGGAACACAAAGAATTCTAGATAGTCCACCAATATACAGTTGGGAAAACGGATATAAATTAGGTATTAGACTGTATCCAAATGGAGATGGGAATGCAACAGGCACCCACATCAGTGTCTTCATCAGAGTAGGAAGAGGAGATTTTGATGAATTATTAACATGGCCTTTTAAGCAAAATATGATATTAACGATGAAAGGACAAGAGGATTACCGCAATCCAATCAGAACAGGAAATGAACCACAGATGGGAAGACCAACAACCGACTGGAATACAGCAATTGGAACACCACGTTTCTATCCACAACAACGATTGAGAGGAGAAGGATTCTTGAGAGAGGATAACCTGTATATAAAATTAGAAGTGGAGAGGCCGGACAAGACGTTGTAAAGAGAGAAAGAAAGTGTAAATAAATGTAAATAAAATAATAAAAATCAAATAAAAATCAAAAAATTACAAATAACCAGAAAAATCAGAAAAACAAAAATTCAAAAAATAATGACAATGTTTAGATGGCAAGCGGAATCAGCGAAGAGATAATGATACAGATGAGAGAAGGACCGGATTCGATATGGACGAGACTATGGAAAAAACCAGAAGAGGAAGAGAAAGTTAATACACTAGCAGCAGCAATTATATACTATAAAGACTACGACGGAACAAGACGGCCAACGCAAACCATAAAAGCGATATACTCACAAATGAGAGTGAGGAACGAGGAGCTGATAAAAGAGGAACAGAGATATCTAACTTTTAAAGATAATAAAGTGTTTACCGAACGACAAAGTCAAGAAATGGCCGCACAAGGATTCTACTTTACGGGAACACCAGAACTACCAGACGAAGTAACATGCATCTATTGTAAAGGAAAACTCGCAAAATGGGGAAAAGGAGAGACAGCTAAACGAGAACACCTGAGGAAATTTCCGACCTGCCCATTTAGAATCAATATTGATGTAAGAAACCAAGCGATGAACAGATCGGAAGGACTCAGACAATCAGAATTAGACAGCGATGAAAAAGGAGGTGAGAAAAAGGTAACGATAATAAAGAATTTCGAAGATCCAACAGAATTAATATGGGAAAAAGAGACTATAAATAGAACATTCGAGGAGAGAATCAAAACTTTCAAAGGAAATCCAAGAGCAGCAGAATTTGCGAGTCAAGGATATTGCCAAACAGCCAGAGGAATAATGTGCGAAGGATGTAAAAATCAACAACCAATACCAGATCAGAATGTCAAAAAGCTAAAACATAAAGGGAAATGTATGTATAAACAAGAAAAAGAGTCGAAGAATATCGAGATAATGATTACAAATCAACAAATAGAAGATATATTAGATCGACCAAAAACGAGAACCATAATGCTATTATCAGGAGTGGATACTCAAAAAATGAGGAAAATAATCCAGGAAAGGTTAGCTAATAATTTAGAATGGTACGACTCGACACAAGCAATAATCCGAGCAATCAAGCGATATCAAGAGAAACCAAAAGAGAACCGTGAAAAATCGATAATTAAAGAAGCTATTTTGGAGCAGTATCAATGTGTAACATGTTGGCAGAAACATGTAGAAATAATTTATACGCCTTGTGGACACATGGTCACATGTGAAGCGTGCGGGATAAAAGTTAATATATGTCCAGTATGTAGAAAGCCGATCAACGGGCGGATCAAAGGATTCCGTTTCGCTGATCAGTAGATAGAAAATGAAAACAATGTGTAAAGTGTAAATAAAGATAAACATAAAAACAAAAAATTATAAAAACTCAAAAACCACAAAAATATGAGATGATGTAAATTATGATAAAATTTTGAGATGATCGAAAAGAGAAAATAATCAATTATTAATGTTTAGAATTACAATGAACCAAAACGAGATGATAAGCCAAAAGATAGAGAAAATTACAACAGAGGACAAAGAGTCAAGAACCGAAAACCAACCCGAACAACTAAAAGAGATTAAAGAGGAATGGCAACAAAGGTCGATGAGACTAAAAGAGATATTAGCATCAGTAGAAGGCGAACTACTGAGAGATACATTAAAGATAAAGATGATAAGAGAGGAATTGGAACAACAGGCAATGAATTCTGAAGGAAATAATGAACCGCGTCAAGGACGAGAAGAGGAGTTAGTAAAAGAATCCATGCAGAACCAAACCAGAATCATAAACCAAAGAAGGGAGATCAGAATGTTAGAGCAAGAGAAGCAGGATCAACAAAGTGAAATAGAAAGATTGAGAGAAGTAATAAAAGATAAAGAAGCAGAGATACGAGAAGAAGGAGAGGAGACGATAAAGATCATACAGCAAATGCAGGAGGAAATTGGGCAAATTAGCACCCAATATCGAATAGAGAAAACCAAGAGAATCCATATGGAACAAGCCAAAGAGTGGGCAAAACGACAAGCAAGATACTGGAAAATCAAATGGACAGAAGACAGAGAACAATCAAGAAGTAATTGGGAATCGCGGATCAGACATTATATTCAGCAAATAGCCGAAGAGGAAGACCGAACAAGAGCGTACAAAGCTAAATGGGAAAACGCAAAAATCGAGATCAATAAACTGAGAAACCAAGGGCAAAAACCAGCAAAGAAAATTAGAGAGCCCAGAGACGATAGACAAGAAAGAATGCTGACTCAGATAACTGATCAAGCAAGAAAATGGCGAATAGAATGCAGATTATGGGAGGACGCCAACGCAAAACAATCTAGCTATATAGTGAAATTAGAGCAGGAAGTTGAGTACCAACAAACCAGAGTAAAAGAGATGCAGATTGAGCAGGACGAAGCTCACCGACAAAGACGAATACAACAAATAAAAACGGAAAAGAAAGAAAGTTGGATCAAACTAGAAGCAGGAAAATGGAAGGACCAGTATCAGGAAGCCAAAAAAGAGATAAGACGATTACCCAAGAAATTGTTGAATACCGAAGATTGGGAGCTATGGGAGCAGATCGAAGAGCAGAAACATACACTCGACGATTACAGTAACCAAATACAAACATTAGAATTCAACGAACGAATCAGAAAGAATACAATAGACAGGCTCAGAAAAACCGAAAAGGCCCACAGAAAATGGATTGATCAATTAAATCAGAAGATACTGGAAACCCTAAATGAACAAACTGATGAAAGACGACAAATCCAACAATTAAACGAGAGGATAACGGAACTCCAACAGGAGGTGAATGGACACCCGAGGAATTGCAGTGTTTAAAGAAATTCAGTTGAGACATCAACATGAAGTCAATGAACAGTTGAAAGAACAAGTTGAAGCAGAGATAAAAGCAATAAAGCAAGGATATGAGGAAAATGAGCAGAACCTGAGGAAGGAAATCGAAAAGTTGAAAGCGTTGGAAAACACGCATCGGTTGGAAACGCAAGTGGAAGAATTAACAGAAAATACAGAATATCTTGCTTATCTCTTAGACGAAGAGATACAAATATCAAACGCTTTACGTGCAGAAATAAATACCTTGCGGAGCCGACCACCAATCCTGCTCATGCCATTATACCCAACTGAAATTATAAACCAAGTACCCGCCGAACCCGATGAAGGATTCGGGGAGACGGACGAAACGATAGTGTAAACCTAAAAGAGAAAATTGTAAAAAGTGTAAAAAGAGAATAAAAATAATAAAAACGATAAAAACCAAAAAATTGTAATCGATGTATATTTAGCATGAATTCAAACGAAGTAGAAATCCGAATGAATCTAGAAGACGGAGAATACGTACCAAGCCCAATTCAATTAGTAGAACCAATCGAGCAAGACCCACTGAGATATTACAGTAAAAGATGGAGAGCCGAAAGAAAGGAATGGCAAGAGTTAGTGGAGGAACAAGATTCAGAAATCGCCCGGATAACTCAACAACTGGTACAGTCAAAACAACTAGCCAATATGATAAAACGAAAACTAACATCTAGCATGGGAGAAAACAGAGATCAAAAGAGAGAAAATGAACGATTGAGACGAGAATTAGCTGAAATAAAAACCCGCGTAATCCTGGAAGATTATTGGAAAACCGAAGCAGAACGAATGAGAGACAGCAGGAAAAGCGAACAGAGATATGTAATACAACTAGAAGACAGTTGTAGAGAAGCCAGAGAGATAAAAGAAAGCCATCAACAAGCTCAAGATGAGATTAAAACGCTAACAGAACAGCTCCAGGAAGCGAGACGAAAGCTGGAAAAGCAAACAGCTAAACGAATAAATAGTAAACGGCAACTTAAAAGAAAGCAAGCGAAAGAAAGAAATCTCCAAATGAAAATCTACAGTCAACAAAGAGTAATCAAAGAAAACAAAGAACGACTAAAAGAACTCCCAAAATTAACCGAGCGATTAATAAAAGCCCAAGTTCTGATAATGAGATTCTCAGAAAATAAAACTAAGGAGGAGTGCGAGATACACTCAACCCCAGAAAAAGAGTAAAAAGGGCTAAACTCCACTGTAAATAAACGAAATGATCTTGTAAATAAATAGAAAATTGATTATGTATTCGAAATAGAAGCTATGAACCCAAACCTGTGGATAATAATGATGATAATAATGAGAAAATACAATGCTGAGAACCCGTTAGAAAAATGCGAGAAATCCCAACCCTTCAGAAGAGAGGACAGCACCTGTGCCGATTTCAAAGAAATTTGTAGTAACCCCAATAATGAGGAATGTCAACAGATAAACCTCCAATGTATACAATGCCCCATGAAAGAAAACAAGGATGAGATAAAACAGAATATCGAGAAAACCCAAACAATGGTACAAACCCTACTGAAAAATAATGAGGAGATAACCAATATAAAACATGAAAACCGAGAGATAAAGAAAACCCTAGAAACCCTCATCAGACAAATTCAAAGGAAAGCCAAAGCAAATCCCAATAATAAATTAATTCAAGAAATCCAAAAGATCGTCCTATCAATCAAAAAACAACTAGGAAAACAAATCAAGCAGAAAAATGAACCCCATGCAATGACAAGTCTATCAATCGAACTAATACTACCGATTAGTATAACATCTAACATAATACTCCTAATATGTTGTCTCATCCTCGGCCTAAGACAAAATACCCAAATCCAAAAAGTCAGAAGAATGTTCACCCAAATTCGGAAAACTACCAAACCCAACGAAATGACAAGACTCTCGCAGGTTTCCATCAATCACCCTTCAAGACCAACCCAGCTCGAAAGCGAAACCCAAGCCGCCAGCGATTCATTCGAAAACAAATACAACCGAGTACAGTAACCGACATTGATTTGAACTGATTTTTCTAACTCGAACTGATTTACATTGATTTGAACTGAATTTACTAACTCATACTGACCTACAGTGATTCGAACTAATATTGATCTACATTGATATTGAACCACACAATTGATATTTGATCATGTATTGTAGCCGGACCTTAAGTCCATCTTTCTCTTGATAATTAACCTTACCGTAGAAACTTTTATGAATGTGAATATTGAAAACGAAATTGTATGTATTATCAATTGAAATTGCGGGTCGCAATTTTACGGACCCCCGAGTGTTTTATGTTGGGCCAGAACGTAAACGGCCTTGGAAAATGTTTAAATGGATCAGAAACACACACCAGATACAACACGCAATTTAAAATAAACCTGAAAAACACCAAGTAAACCCGATAAAATCTGAGAAATAAAAGAATTAAATATAAAATTAAGAAACATAAAAATAAAATAAAATATTAACAAAATGCACCAAGATCCGCACGATACCTACACAAATATAACAAGAAAACACGACAAATTCGACGAAATTAGAAAAATCAATTAAAGTTCATTAAAGTGGAATTTAAATTGAAAAATTGAATTAGCAATAATTCAATAAAAAATTTTAAATAAAAAATTATAAAAATAAATCAAGAAATATAAAAACAAAAAAATAGAATTTTCTAGAAAAGAACAAGGTCGAATTTTGTTTTACTGCATCAAATTTCACACGTCACACAATTAGGTATAAATACTGATCCATTTTCACATTAAAGTTAACCTTAAAACCATTATTTTCAAATCAAGAAACCATTTTGAAAACTAAGCCTAGCTTCATTTGATTAAAAACCATTTTTCAAAGAGAACCATTGTTAAAACTATCGTCAATCATTTTAAATTTTAGGTGAGAATCATTTATGTCGGAACCCTCTTTCCACATCGCGTCCTTGCATCTCAATGGAGCTCTGCTCGGCGTGGATGTGGGGGGAGAGGTATTTATGCTGTTTATGCTATTTTATGCCTTATTTTATGTTTTGATGTCAATGAAGGGTAATTTTGTTGAATTGTTGTATAATTAATAAATATTATTATCATATCTAAATTATTCTACAAACCTATTTGTTTTATAGCTTAAAATGTCGAAATTTTTCCGGCCCACAGCCGACACATCACGCAAGTTAGTAAAATCAACATAGTGCAGATGCATGTAAGAGCGTGGAAAACCGCCAATGATATGCACCCGTGAAGACTCAGCGTGCGCAACGCAGCGGTCGGAACGTAAATATTTATCCCTATAGCTGAAGCGAGAAATAAGGAAGAAGTCTCTGGCTGCTTCCTCGTTTCTCAATTCTATAAAATCGACCTAAAATTATCTTACAAACGGCTTAAAATCACCACACCGAGTAGTCCAGTGGGCACTCAATAAATATAATATGAACATACTATGCCTTAAGGTCAATTAAAGGAAACGGGTACGGGGACAGCGTAAAGTTAAATTGCTGATATAACCACTTTCGTATCAATGCTAAAATGAATTTAATAAAATTATGATTAATAGGAAATAAAATCTCAGTTGAAGAATGATTTGATATAATATACGAGATATAAAAGAAATCCTTATTTGTAACGAAAAACTAGTAAAGTTTAATAAAGAATAAAATCTTGTTTGTAAGAAAAAGAAATTTAATAATATAAAATCTTATCGATAAAGTAGGCAAAGTTAATGATTAATACAAAAATAAAATCTCATTTGTGAAGTAACTCTGATACAGTTGACAAGTCATAGGGAATTAAAATCGTACCTGATAAGATATAGGGTTAACCACAAACCAAAATCATGTCGGTGAGACAAACAAAGGTTACGATCGATAATAAATTAAAATCCAATAGTACAGCGGAATAAATGAAAAATCAACTCGAAAAATTTAGGATCAACAATAAAATTGAAACATTATTTAGATAACTTTGACAAGTTAGAGCTATGTTGTAATTGAGCAAAACTTAAAAAAATTTTTACCAATGAATTAGATGAATCAATTGAAATTTATAATAAGCTGTGAATTCGACAGGGAGTTTCCGAGTTAACATGAATCAAATGAATAAAGGGGGAATTGAACTAAATTACGATTGAATTGAGTAGCAAGACGCTAATTTAAAGAATATAATAGCCCATAGATGACTGAGAATGAATAGATAGTGAGTAGATGAGGGTAAGTCTCGACCCGAGTAATTGTATTTGAAATAATATTAATAGTTTCCTCCATCCACTTTTTCATGCTGCGTTCCGATGAGGATAAAATGATATCACGTTAGTGGACACCGACTACTGTAGAAAATGAGACGACATGGATATGGCAAGTTTAAACTCGACAACTTAATAGAAACGTTAAACCGAACAAAAATCCAAGTTAATTAGATGTAACACGACTTGTAGACTGAACCGTCATAAGATCTAAAAATTTGAAGAACAGCTAAAATCCATTTTCACCTCACGAAAAATCGACTTTAAGAAAAGTTTATTGATAACAACACACTGAAACACGCACCAAAGTTCGATAATATTGTAAAATGTCCTGACCCAATTAGGAGAAAAACCTCCATTCGAGGTAGTTGATAAATTCCAAGGATATGGGTAGCCTAGTATTGCGACGAGCTCCTCAAACGAATGACAAACATGTCCATAATCAAACCAATTTTGAAATATGATAATTAAAAAATTCCGAGACGATCGGATCAATTGAATTTGTCGAACTAATTAACAAGCACAACAATAAATATTTTGATCTTCATCGACGAGACTAATTTAAATACCAATCTGCTTTGATTTTTTAAAAATTAAGTCGATTTTGTCAGTTACGAATTAACTTGAATTAAATCTAAAAATTTTAAATTCTTAAAACTTTAATTAGAAATAAATTGTAATTGAAAATAGTGTATAAATTTCAAGCTTTAAAATTAATGTTTTTAAATACCTTATTTGACAGCCATCACTAAAACAATAATCTCATGAATTTCACGAAACATTTGACTCGTCTGTACACTAAACTATTTTATAGGTGAATTTACGTATTGCAGACGAATCGAGCCTAGAAAAACCCCAATGTTAGTCGCTAGATATACCAAATCTTGGGCCTACCTACACCCCTTTAACTAATATAGCAAAGGCCCTATTCCCCACACTATTATTTTCATGATTTAAATTTCAATCGTTACAGAACATGTCCAACAATCAGATCACCACTCAGGAAAAACGCTCGAGAATGGTATTACGAACCACCGACGCAATAGGAGGACCCCGGTCACAGTGGCCTTATTCTATCCCTCGGAGAGCACGGGATCCGAGTAGCGACCCTCTCGAACCAGTGAGGCAACAATACCCAGCCGCCGAAATCTTTGCAAACGCGCAGGACCTCCTCACCCAGTGGGAGCGGGTGCAGGAGCAGGTGGACTTGCAAGTAGTCAAGGCAAGGATGTACCTTGCAAATGTGCTGGATGACATCCTTGCCGGGCGGATCGCCGTCGCCCATCCACCTCGTCCGGTTCGGGACACTAGGCGTCCTTACACGGTAGAAGCTCTAAAAAGAAGTCTAGAACGATACTGCCCGGATGAATGAACTGACAGACAAATCATAGTGACTAGATAATAATTATAATTAGAACTGCGTGTATTTCTTTTCTTATATAACTGAAAATGAATGTTGAGTTGTTTGAAAGATTTAAAACATTTAGGCCGACCATAAATTGACGAGTAAATTCCATTTAATTTCAGCAATGTCCTCTCTACGGATTCTACAGACAGAACTAGACCGTGCGAGGCAGGCGAATACCGAATTACTTGGTCAGGTCCTACAACTAACCCGAGAGATACAGCAGGTCAAAGCCACTTGTTTAGACCCTAAGCGAACAAAGGTCCTGTATCAACGGCTTACCGCAGCTCAAAAAGGCTGGGCCGAAGAACGCCAGCTCAATCGGAGTCTGCGAACGCAGGTTCGGGGACTCGAAGTCGCACTAGCTGTATGCCGAGAAGGTGAAGCGGTAACTTACCCGCTCATCTTCGCCCCAACTCAAGTGCCACAGACAGCAATCAAGGCAGCAGAGCAACCCGTCGCCACCAACAATCGTCGACCGGGACGTAAGGAGCGTGCCCGACGTCGAGCAACCCAACTTCAAAATGCCAAACAGTAGACATTCCCTATGTGATCGTTTTTAAATAGAATAGCTTTAGCCTTAGTTGAGTTGTTTTTCTTCGAAATTACATACTAGTACGGTCACAAGTAACCCTATTACGTCTCAGTTTTCCACCGTCAATTAAGTACTTATCATGAATAATTATTTATGAGGGACAGAGCAAAGCGAGCATAGGTCTTCTATCGACAGCTCGTGAACCCGAGGGTTGTCTGAGCAACTACAGTACTAGCCAATGGTATTCAATTTTTGCGGACAATCCACCACTTGAACACAGTTCCAACGTTGCCTAGCAACGGGTGCCAAGTGGATCAGCATCTTTTTGTATGGCGTTACTAGGGTCACCAGGAAGATAAGCAAGATTTGAAACCCTGTAACCCACCACTTTGATTGATCCTGGTCGCGATAGGCCAGCTATGCCGGTGCAAATACTAGGGGGTAAGTCACCGCACTCCCTTCCTGACACGCTGATAGAGCGACTTCCAAACCCTTTATTTGCGTAAGCTTAGTTTGATTTAACGATTTTTCATCTTTCCAGCCTTGTTGGGCCGCAGTAAGGCGTTGATATACTTCTTTCATTTTGGCCGGTTCCGCCCAAGTGTCTTTTAACTGCTGGATTTCTGGGCTTTGCTGTAGGAGTTGCCGATGGAAATGCATGTTCTCACATCGGAGATCTTTCAGTTCTCGGCTGAGGATCCTCTTCACTTCCATTCCTAAATTGAAATTATTTGAGCATTTATCATTATCATCAGTGGATTTGACGCATTAATTAATTGCATCCGCTCTTTTTCAATATATTTGTGAACAATATTAATTCTAGCGGGTTATTTCTATGAGTTTCTTGGCAGCTTATTTATTAATTTAATTCTTTATCATCTGGTTGAAGTTTCGCGATTCTCTTTCCTGCGGTATTTGCATTCTATATCGTGAAATTGCGCCTTCCTAAAATAGTTAGAGTTCGTTTTATTTGTTTATATTAGTGAAAATTATTTCTCTTAGTAAGAACAAAATCAAATAGCTAAATAAATCCTTAACATTTATTATATGATACAAAACTATTTAATTAATTTTCAAGTTCGTTTCGATCCTTGGAACGAACGTTTCGGCGAATGCGACTGGCAAATGCCCATTGGGGTTGTCGACTGGCATAGGTATGCTCGCCTGACTGTCTGGGTCCAAGTCGACTTCGAAGGGCTGGCTGGACCAATTTCTCCGGCAAGATCAGCTTCGTTGGGGCGGTCATTTGTAGGAGTCTTGGGTCATCTAGTTCAAATGAGACCCCATAGTCCGGGCGAAATCCATCGGTGCTAGGGATTAGCCCGCTCGCAATGTCCTGGTTTATTCGTGCCAATCGCTGTCTGGCCAGGATCGCCTTCTTATGGAATTTCTTCTCCATTTCCTCCATTTTCATCGCCGTATACTCTGCTTGTTGGCGAGCCTCCCGTGCCGGGTTTCTACTGGGTTCTCGCTTGATGGCGATACTCGGTAATTCAATCTCATATCCGCGATCATCGGGCCGTCGAGGCCAACTGGACTCTCCATATGTAGCCAAGGCGTATCCTTGGTCCCATTGCGCTTGCCTATATCGAGCGGCAGAAGCGTTTGATATTTGAAGCGTTACTCGGGAGTCATCACTCCATCCCCCATACGGGTCTCTGCGATCTAAACAATTTAATTAAATACTGATTATCCTAAAATTGGCTTTCTGTAATTTATTTGTTAATTAAGGCAATCGTGAGTATAAGGCCTAATGTCATCCATCAATTTGGGGCAAGAAGTCATAATTATTTTAGATGAACCGTCATTTCGATAAAGGTGCATTACCTTGTTGCAACTCATTAGGATTTTTCCTCGTATCGATGTCGTTAAGTGACAGCCGGTTCCGGTGACCGTCTGCTCCACGTTCCTTGGTATCGTATCTACCCTGTAAACGTCTTTGGCTGGATATAATTTTGGGTATAATTTCTGAAGTTTGAGTGCGTATTTATGTCGTACGGGTATCAGTCGTCGTTGCCTGATTAGTCAATTTGTTCTGGTTAATTCTAGTTCATTTAGTCATCTTAAATTATGGATATCAGGATATTTTATTCTTTCTCTTTTTAACTAGCTGAAAATCATTCTTAATTATTGTTTATTTATCTTATTTGGCTTAATCATTTCTCGGTTGATTTGAGAAAATCAACGCTTAGATTTCTTGGCCTGACTCACTACCATTTCGTAATCTGTATTACGGTGAGTGAGTTAATTTAGATCTCAGTTGATTATTTCATGTCATTGTTTCTAGTTTGCTGACGTTCAAAATATAGTTTACCGATCGGAGATCTGTTTCTCATTTCATTGTTCTATTGCAAAAATCCTGGTATTGCGGATTAGTTGCTCTAAATTTTGTTATGTCGTCAATGGTTGTCAAAACAAAACTCTCGCTTGCTGGCTACTCGCCTCATGGTTCTCTCCTCCCTCAGTTGGTCTATGGATATCCGACCCCTCTTCATCACTACGTGGCTCTGGACGTACTGAGTAGTCAATGCAATCATTTTAATTAGTTTCGGTCGGTCTCTGTTCCTATGCACGTTTCGCTCAATGAATTTAATCTATGCTGTTATGATGAGTAAATGGATTCCACTACGATCGAACGCCTGCTGACTCCTCCCCTGATGCGTGGCATTCTCTGTCTACGAAAACATCATGTCTAATTTAATAATCTGTGATCGAATTCTATATGTTCTTAGGTTCTGTCATGCTGTTATCGTATTTGATGTAATTTTAATCATTATTTTTAATAAACTACAATTACTTTGTGTTAGTTTATCCCTTTTCGTTACTTCGAATCAATGGTAATTATTTTTTCCCATTTTTACCGATTTTCGTTAATTTAACTACTGGTGGGTTACAGGGGTCGATGTTTGTTTAAATTTTCTTATGATTACTCCGGTAACGCCATATAAATATTTTCTAGCTACCACTCGGCACCCGTTGCTAGGCAACGTTGGAAATGTGTTCGAGTGGGTGGACTGTCCACAAAAAGTGAGCGCTATTGCTAATGCTATAATCGCTCGGACAATCCCTGGGTCCAACGAGCTGTTGTTAGAAGACTTGTGCCCGCTTTAGATTTCTGGTCCCATGCATGCTGTGGATTTTAGTACTATACGGGGTTATAGACGCCTGACAAAACCTTTTAATAAAAATACATCAATTAAATAACAAGGAAGATATAATTATGACAGGACACAGGTAACTTGTAACTGAGAGACAGTTTATCCGACATTTAGGTCTGCTTTGACAGTCGAACGGCTCGGCGTCTCGCACGCTCTTTCCTCCCAGGCCGATAACCGTTTGTAGCTGGGGTGGTTGGGGTAGTGGTTGCGGTCGGAGTCGTCATCGCATCGCGGTAGGTTAGCTGAGCGGGAGCGAAGACGAGAGGGTAAGTGACCGCTGCCCCTTCTTGGCAGGCCGACAGGGCAACCTCCAGTCCCTTTATTTGGATCCGCAGACTCCGTACCAACTGTCTCTCCTTTTCCCATCCCTGTTGAGCTGCCGTAAGCCGCTGGCGAAGTGATTTCACCTTTTGGGGTTCCATCCAAATGTCCTTCGTTTGCTGTGCCTCCCTAACCAGCTTTACATTCTGTTTGTGGAGGTTTCCATTAGCCGCTCGGACTCGTTCCAGTTCCAACTGTAATATGGATAAAGGCTCCATCTCTGTAATAAAACGTACCGATTACTATTGGTAATCTTATAAAATCTCGATTATTCAGTTAAGTTAAACATGGGTTAGAAAAACAAAAAAAAATGAAAAGTAACGCAAGTGGTACCTATCAAACATGTATTTTAAAAAAAATTGGATGATAGTTACGAATTTCCCGAATCAATCAGAGTCGACATCCTGGAAAAACTTCTTGATCCCTTCCTCGGGGGAACAGTTCGAGATCACGACCACGGGCCGCTTTGTGTTTCTGGCCGGTCTCAGAGGGGGTGGATAGGTGTCTGCGAGTCGACCGGCAGCGAGGTCGTCTTCCACATTGGCTAAATAGTTTTGGGCCCGAACCACCATGGAATTGACTTGGCACTGGTGGATCTTGAGATGGGCCAAGAGCGCCTGTGCCCGTACATGGATATCTTGGGCCGGACTGGGTTCACATCCTTGTCCTTGTGGTTGAAATTGCTTCATAGTGTTTTCCACTAGGAATATGCCGTTCTGTCGCTCCTCTCCTGACTGGGGCCTGTCGGGTCGTCGTTCTTGATTGCTGCGTCGCCACGCGTGCCGCCATTGATCTGCGACGTGAGTGGGAATATATACGTAAGATCTTGATGGTTCTAAGTAAAATAATAAATTAACGGGGTGGATTGAAGAGTCTTTGGTTTAATAATCATTTATTCGGATATGGTTAAGGGCGTTGCTTCTTAGATCTGAGTCGGGTGAGTTAGTATCTTATCCTTGTGGGCAGAAATAATACTTTAGGGGGGTCGGTGTAGGTTAGGGTCAGGATTTAACCGGTTTCTAGCAGCATAACTATGATTATATAAATAGGTTTACGTCCATCGTCACTCATCTCAGAACAACTTTTTCTTTTCTAACCCAGGTCGAGTATTATATTTAATTTCGAATCCTTTTTTCTGGAACAGAACTATTTGGAAGAAAGGAATGATTTGATTTTCTCGCTATACGCGAAGTAAATTTCCTGTTATGGTTCTAACATGAATTAATCGATCGGATTCGGAAAAATACAAAACACAAAAGCCTGAAATGGAATCAATTAACTAGTTAGTCGTTTAAAAAAAAATTTTAAGCTACAAAAGAATATGATTTTCATTTATAAAATTTTTTTTTAACGAAATTCTAAAACACGTAACATGATGCAATTGATTTATTATATTGAAATAGACATGAATTACTTAAATGGATGTAGTTAATTTATGCTTCTATAATGGGGGAATCTAAAGTACCTGTACCCATGCAATCGATCTATCATTCAGGAAAATGTCTAAAATTTCTTAGGATAACATAGCTGGTTGATAATGCTAAAATAACAAAATGTGAAATACTTGAGTTAATGAAGTGCTGAAATGAATAAACACGCAAAATAATAATCTATTTGCTTCATGATTCTCAGGTGGAAAAAAATCTAAACCCATTGAATAGCATAAGGGATTTACAATCCTAAATAAGGAAAAATCTAAATATATAAAATACCGAAAATCAATTTATAATTCTGAAAACGAGGAAACTTAATCTATTGAGATTGACATCTTTGTTTTATAATATCAAAATGGACAAGATTTACGTGAAATGATGTAATTAGTTGGTATTTCTAAACTGGAAAGGGTGAATTGATCAAAATAGTGCGCTTGATTCTGGAAATTTCCATAACTACCAAGCATAACTCCACTAAGTTCATCGAGTGATTCCGATTTTTTCGGGATTTCTCAATAGCGCTGTCAAAAAACTAATGGCGACTGTAAGGTTTCACGTTCCTGGTCTCCATAATCATCTACTCAGGAATTATGAATTGAGATCGATTTTATTAGTTGAGGTCCTATTGAGGTCTAAGTATCCTTGCTCCTGAGAGTTGTATGAAGAAGCACTATGTTCGTAGAGCTAATTGAATTTAAGGGCTCGTGATCCTGGAATTGGGCTTATCTGTCTAGTCCTAAATCTAAGCAGGGTTGCCAAGGTGTCTCTACAGTTTATGACAAAAAGTCGTAAAACTACATCAATATAAAATAAAAGATTTACCTATGTATTGTTTCCCGACCGCGACGTCTTCCTCTGAAATCCTGACGGTAGTGTATTTGTCTACTGAATTTCCTCGTGTGTTCATTTCCGAATAAATTTTCCTTTCCTGTACTTTTAATCGATTTGAAACGAGATCTGTTATGCTGTCTCGCGATTATATATAGTGTTGTGTCGTCCAATAGTTCTGCGAACAGTTGTGCACACGTATTGGTAGTAAGCGTATACTGGAAAGGTCACGCCAATGTACAATCTCTTATAAATCGGAGTGTGTGCGTTATTTCATCGTCGATAAGGCAGCTAAATGTCAACCACAAAGTTGTTTATTACTTTTCATTCTATCGTTTCGGTGCATCTATATATTGTCTTGAACAAATCGCCGCAAAAATATAATGAACGATTGTAAATGGAACTTATTCGTTACATCACGGAAAGTATTAACTGCGGGTTAGATTATGAGGTAAGCGTTAGGTGTTTGTGCCCAAAAAAAATGTTACTTCTCCGGCTTGTAGATTTCTAATGACCCATTACTTCGATGTGGACTAGGGATTGAGAAGGGATCTTTACCGGTATTTGTTTTGTATTTCTTTTTATTGACTTTATAATATGTATAGGAAAAACATCGATATGTATTGGTCAGGGATTTATTACTCGTTCCATCGTTTTTTGCCGCGTTAGCTTGGTTGCGGACTATACTCTAAATCCACCAGGAGTGGGTTTCAGGCTAAAATTGGAAGGTGTCTATGTTCGTTCAGATGCGGAATAATTCACTATGATGTTTAATTTACATTTGTTTGTGAGTAATTTAAATATATTCTCTTTACACTGTTGTTTTGTTCCTTTGCGCACGAATGCGGACGCATTGCTTAAAAATAGTTCAATTTACAGTGATTATTCCGTTAATTATGGATAATTTGGGTAGTTGGTAAAAATATTTGTTTAGGTTGTACTAAGATCATCGTACAGGCTCGCTAATATTATATGTTCTTAGCAGGAGATCTGGTACTTACTCGCCGCTATTTCTCTCATCGGTATTAACGTATAGATTTATGTTTAATTTGGGATATCGTTTATTCGTGGTTCAATTAGGTTCCTCACGACTGTTTAACTCAGTGGTTCGTTTAACTGAATGTCCTGAATTATTCTATATTTATAATGATTTTAGCTTAGCCTCTACATTTTGATTTAATAATTACATAATGATAGTATTAATTCGTTATTAATTGGAATGTTCAGCAACGATTTCAATTTCGATTCCCGCTACCTTCCTTTAGTTGACCTTAGGCGCATTGTGTTCATATTATATTTAAGGAGTGTCCACTGGACTACTCGGTGTGGTGATTTTGAGCCGTGTGTAAAACAATTTAGGTTGAATTTAAAGAACCGGAGAGACGAGGAAGTAGCCAAAACCACTGCATTATCCCTCCTTCTTCTATACGGGTTAATATTGACGTTCCGATCCCTGCGTTCCGCACGCCGGGTCTTCACGGGCACAGATCATCGGCGATATTCCACGCACTTACACGAATCTGAATAATATGTTGATTTTACTATCTTGTGATGTGTTTGGCTGTGGGCCGGAAAAATTTCGACATAAATTGAAGGTAGTTATTGAAAAACAATTTTAGATATAAATAATTTATTAATATTAACCAACATAATAATTACTTGTCCCAAACGAAAATCAAAATAACACTACTCTCCCCACGCCGACATCCAAGCAGAGCTCTGTCGAGATTTCGAGGATGCGAAGTGGAGAGAGAGTTTCAAAACAAAACTCACACTTACAGAAAATAGATTTTTAAAACTAGTTCAAAATTTCAAAAAATGATTCTAATTTTATGTGAAAATGCATCGGTATATATACCTATTTTTTGTCCCTAACCTCGCGTGTTCTTTTTGATTTAGTAAAACAAAATTCGACCTTGGAATTTTCTAGAATATTCTAATCTTAATTTTTATTATTTTGAAATTTTATTTGACAATTTTTTCTTTAGATTTTTAATTGAATTATTTCTAATTCGAATTATTTGATTTTTATTTCATTTTCATGAAATTTGGTATTTTTAATAAATTGTCAAATTTTGGTCAAAATCATTGGGTTTTCGTGTTATGTTTATATTTAATTCGTGCGGATCTTGGTGCATTTTGTTATTATTTTAATTTTATTTTTATGTTTATTATTTTCTATTTTATTATCTTTTTTCTTATATTTGATAGGGTTTAGTTGATGTTTTAATAGGTTTGAATTTAAATTTGCATGTTATATTTGCATGTGTGTTACCGATTCATTTAAACATTTACAAGGCCGTTTGTGTTCTGGCCCAACACTACTTATACTAAACTAGGATTGTCTTCGTCACTTTCAATAACTTATCTCTAATTTCGTTATTAACTGTAAATGCTCTTCGTTGTTTTAGTTGTTTTAGTTGCTTCTGATCAATTGTATTTATTTTTGTTAACTGAGATAAAGTAGAGTTATCTCCCCGTCACATCGATATGTTTAATTACATTTTCCTGTTGATTAAATTATACTTGTGTTCATTACTTTTAATAAATTAGGGTAGGTTTTGCCGTTTTCGAGGAGTTATCATTAGGGTTGTTAGACTTACTATGTTTGATTAATTTCGCTAGATTTAGTATATTTAACTGTTCTCGTTAGATTTAGCATCTCTAATTAATTTTGTTAGATTTAGTGTCTTTGATTATTTCGTTGGATTTAATATCTTTAAATATTTTCGTTAACTTTAATATCTTTAATTATTTCGTTGGATTTAATATCTTTTATTATTACGTTAGAATTACTTTCGTCACATCGATATCGAGTTTCCACCTCCCGAGCCTCTCAATTTTGATCCTAAGGAGTTTGTGTTCATATTAGATTTTACGAGTGCCCACTGGACTACTCGGTGTGATCATTTTAGCCGATTTGTAAAGTTGATTTTCGGTCGATTTTTCGGGAGATGGGTGAAAGAGAGCCAGCCAAAAGACTAGTTCTCGATCTTCCAACCGCCTCTATTAACGACGGAACTCTCACGGGCACACACTATAGGCGGAGAAACCGCACTTTCACAGTGTGACTAGTTATGTATGAGTTTAATGACTTGTGTATTGTGTGGCTGTGGGCCAGAAAAATTTCGACATTGAAGACTCATTTGTTATAAATATATATTTTCAAATCAACATGTTATTCATAGATTCATCCTTGGTCATTCATACGCATACATGACAAAAGTATTCCCACATATACGATCAAGTAGGGCTTACATGTAAGGTGCTTGATTTCGTATCGTGGAAATTATTGCCCAGAGTTGCTCCTTGTAAATTGACTAAAGTGATTGCGATTAAAAGTCGTCACTTTGTTCGAGTGGTTAAGTGTGTGTTAAAATTCTGTGAGAATGGATTGGTATATATACCTATTCTGTGACCCTAATCTTGCGTGTTAATTTTCATGCGATAAAACAAAATTTGACCTTGATATTACTTGTCTAATTTATTTCTAATTTTTATTATTTTCTCGATTTTGTTTGACAATTTATTCATTAACTTTTATTTTAATTATTTCTGACTAGAATTATTTTATTTTTATTCAATTTATTCATTAACTCTTTTCTTTTTCCGTAAATTGTCAATTTTCGGTCAAATCTTTTGTTATTATGCTATTTTTATGTCAATTCGTGTAGATCTTGGTGCATTTGTTAATATTTTAATTTACTTTTATGTTTTCCATTTTATATATTTAATTATGTGTTTCTCGCATTTTGAGGAGGTTATTTGATGTTTATGGGTCCGATTTTAAATCTGCATGTTGTGTTTGCGTGCTATTTTCAATCCATTTAAACAAAACCTTGTACTAGCCCAACACTAGTATCAATAATAGAGAACACTGTAGTTTTAATAGGGATATGGGTAGGAGAGATACTGTATGGATATTTAACATAATAAAGGGTTGGCAGGCCAATAAAAATCATCAACACGGACAACGATAAGAAGGACTATGGAAATAGACGTAATGATAAATGATATAAAAGTATAGACCAAAATTTGAAGGAGATAGGGGAATAAGGGGACCTAAAAATCGAAATCGAGCACATGCCTTCTATTGGCAGCTCGTTGGACCCATGGATCATTCGGTCAATTATAACATTAACAATAGCGCTCACTTTTTGCGGACGATCTACCCACTCGAACGCAGTTCCAACGTTGCTTGGCAACGGGTGCTGACGTGTAAGCAAAAGATATTTGTATGGGGTTGTCTGGGTAACAACCATATAGTTTCAAAATATCAACACCCAAAAACCCACCAAAAGAGATAGAAGCACACACGAGAACCCTGGAGGTAATGATGTGCGAGCAGCGCTGGAGCATAAAATGACTATTGATAGTCAAGATCCAGTATTTCTATTCATCCAAACATCGACCAGGACAAGCCGAACGAACCAGAAAAAGGAGGCTGAAAGACGCCAGAATCATAGGTCAAATCCAAAAATTTGAAGTACCATCTCAAAAAATTAAAACCTTGAATAATAAAATATAATTAAAAATAAAGTTATTACAATTAAGTTAAAAAACATTAATTTCAAAATAAACATTTACTTGTTTTATTTAAGTAAACGATAAAAGAATATTTTTATTTATGTTAATTATTTTTTGAAAAATTTTGTTTTTTCAAAATCAAATGAATGAAAACAGCTTTTTTAATGAAAAATATAAGAATTTGCATTATAAATCTTATGAAAATTTAGACAATAATAATTTTTCATCAAAGCGTATCATTCTTGGTGTTGCAATTTATTCCATGTCTGAGATTTGCTTGAGGACAGTATATTCATGCATATGTTACAAATTTCCACAAATGGGTAAATTAATTAGACGTTCATGGATTTATAATCATCACAGCGTTCAGGAGTAATTAAATATTTATTTTTAATATAACAGAAAAATTATATTAGATATATTATATTTCTCAATCACAAACGATTTAAGAAGACCGTAGATATGAATACTCATATGATGAAAATGAACAATCTCCATGAAAGTTCTGTTTTGCGTGCATATCTTATGCCGGTAGCATATCCTGCTAAGATTTACTTAGGATATAGTTTAAGTGAATATGTATGTAATGATATTTATTGGCGTTTGTTTCTATAAAATATATGATATAAAATGGCTTTTAGTTTTTTTATTATTAACTGAACTAAACTTAAATATCTTATTAAACTGCGATTGTGTTAATCAGTTTGTGTTGCTGGAAGGATTTCATGTGAATAATTTAATTTTAAAGCTGGATAATGAGCTTATTTCGATATTGGATTGTACAAATACTAAAGGCTCAACCTCTGTTTATTGATCTTTCGACATTTTATTGAGAGCGTGTAGAAAGGAAAACATGCGATATTCATATTTCCTATGATTGATCTAAAACCAGGAATTTATTAAAGTAAAGCAACAGCAACGCGGCCGGTGAATTCCGACGTTAAATTTCCACAGGATTTCAAGCTGGAATTCCTGAGCCAATACAATGATTCTCGGGCGTATTTTGGCATGAGATACCGAGTTTCAAAATAACTATTGCAAATGAGTCCAAATTGCTTGATGGAACGAGCACAAAACATTTGTAGAAATGCATTGGGCCGTCTAAAGCTCTCAGGGTCTCAATTTGTGAGTCTGAGCTCCTTTTTCTGTTAGGATTTTTTTATTTTGTTTGGGTTAAGCTAAATAATGTGAATTAAACACGGACAAATCAATAAATGCTTGGGGTAGTGAATAAATTATAAATAATCGATTTATTTTGGCTTTTGAAGGCAAATATTTGTCCCATTTTATCAGGAAAATGAAATGAAATATGAAATAAATGTTGTTTGGCTAAAATCAAACAGACAGAGAGATTTTCAAATAGCTCGATAACACAACACGAAAAATCGACGCATCTAGCAAATATAAAATAGTCAACACAAACATCAAGTAACGAAATTAAAATCTAACATAAAAGTAAATTTTAGAATAAAGAATATCAACAGGAAACAAAATAACAAAAACAAACATAACAAAGTCAAAACCTTGGGCGGTAGTTATATTTCTAAAAAGAAAAAAACAGTAAATTAAAAATTAAAATTTTCCGAAATTATGATGAATATATTCAAATATTTCATCATATTTAGAAAAGATAAGATACCCAGAAAGTGAGGTATCAATAAAATCAGGACAAAGTTGCAAAAAATACTAGCTCAAGATGACAACCATTGAAGAATAATTTGTAAAAATTTATAATTTTCGACTTTGTTTTAATGCATCAAAATGCACACAAGGAAAACACACAGCAAAGATAGGCATGTATACCGCGAGCAAAATGAGCAACTTTATGGTAGAAAAACGCAAAGGTAGAATGTAGTAGGAAAAATTTATACTAAGCCGAACTCTCGAAAAGGAAAAATTAGAGTTTTATTAAACCTGTGCTACGATAAACAAGATAAAAACTAATAGAAATGTTACAAAATATACAAAAAATAACTAAAAACAATAAAAAAGAAACAGAAAACCATAAAATCTTTAAAAATTATCAAATTGGCTGTAAAATTTTGTTTTTTTATTGATTATTATTATTGTTATTGAATTTACCATATTTGATGAGATTATTGTTAATTTTTATTTTATTAAATTACTTTGTCCCTTTTCTAAATTTTTTATGCTTTATTATCACGATAGGCAGTTTAAAAAAAGACGAATCCAATTTTAGGCAATTTGTTCAGATAGGTATTTATGTGCATGCAGGAAAACAAGAGAACCAAGACACTTGCGACGATCTCATTATTTCAGATCGATGATAAAAATTATTGATGCATTTTAAAAATTTAAAATCTAGGAATAGTTTTTTCTCAATAGAAATCCCGCCAGTAAAAAGTAATAAAAATTCAAAATTATGATCTATGACACCAACTCGTAGAGATATTCACATATAGGTTTATGTCGGAATATCATCGTGGAAACATTCACGCTAATTTCTCTTGGAGAATTTTTTCATAGAATATTTATGATTTTTATTCATCATCATTTTTAGATATTATTTTAATAAATATATTTATAATTATTTATAATTAAATTTATAATAATATTTATAATGAAATGTTAATCGCCACATGCTTCAAGAAAGTAAAATAAAAAGATTCACCGCCTGGTTTCGTTATAGTGATTAGGTAGAAGGGAAGCAGTGAGATGGCAGCCCGATCACTCAGCTTCTTCTTCCAGTAAACCCTGCAACCCGATCTCCTGTTGGTTGATGTTAGGCCATTAGGAAGGAATAAATATTTTCTACACAAAAGAAAAGAATTTATAAAACTAGAAAATAGTAGAAAATCAAAAGATTATCAACAAGATTATTAAAATTTAATATTGTCAATACATATTGTAAAATTATTAATTAAATAAAACTTATAGGTAATTAATTGTCGTACCTTGTTTTATTTAATAGGACCACAACCGACCTTTTTATTTATTTCAAGTTTATTGCTTCGATTTACTTGGAGTCAGACAAAACAAGTGTAAAGATTGTAACCTTTACTTTTTGAACTTAACTGAGAGAAAAAAGTAATCCATATGAAGAACGTCTTTTACGATCAATCAGTCAAAAATTCAGTAATTCTAGAACGTATTCAGGTCTTAATCTATTTAATTACCTTATGCAAGTTAAATAATTTTGGAATTCGAAATAAATAATTAAAAAGAAAAAGTAAATAAATATAGAAACGAAATTAAATATAAAACTTTTTTTTATTATTTGTTTATTTTATCTTTTAAAATGACAGCTGGCTCAGATTCATTTCGCTGTAATCGGTTTACGATAATTCTTCATGAGAAATCCTTCATTATGTAGTTATAAAGGGGCTACTATAACAATAGTAGAATTTTATTTGACTTGATTTTGATTTGAAATTTTTATTATTTTTATTATTAGCAATATTTGCACCAATTTATTAATAATTGAAATAAATTGTTTACTATTACAATTATATTTATGTTTTTACCATTGAGGAAAATATGTTATACGAAGGAACGATGAGAAAACGAAAGGAAGATCAATGGAAACCTCAAACATTTACCAGAAAGAAAATTGCTTGAATGAAATTCAATAAAATTTTTAAAATTTTTTAGTGCAAATTCAATAACTTAACAAAATTTTAATTATGAATATTTATTAAACATCAAATTTGAGATATATCCTACATTCTGGTTTAATGACGACAGAAACAATTTAGATTATTCCGAGGGAATATAGATATAATGCCATCAAAAGTTGCCAAATAAAAGAGAAAAGATATAAATCAATTGGAAAATAAAATGACCAAAACATTTCCCATTTTAATTTTAGAATTTAGAATGTTTAATCATAAAATAAAGAAACTTTTAATTTTACATAAGAATAAAAACCAAATATAATCATTTTATCTCCACCGCTGAGATGAAAGAAAGATCTTCGATAAAGTAAACGGTGCACAATTCCTAAGAGATGTTGAGGCTGAAAAAATCTAATATTAGCACAATAACAGGAGGAAAAGGACCAAAATTTCCAAAAATATTTAGTAAAAGTAGGAAAATTTCTACCTATAATGTGTATGAAATAAAATAAAAATTTACTCACCATAGTGTCTGTTTGAGATGTGCTGTCATCTAGCATCTAAAAATATAATGGAATTCTATTTTTTGTTTATATCTAAAAACATTGAAATTGGAATTTTTATAATTTGAGGGCGATAAATAATGGAAATAAAAATTTTTATCCCACCTTTGACCTAAACTGTTAGATGAGGACATAATACATAAATTGTTCGACCGATATTTCCCATTTCAGCGACCTAAACGAAAGATTAATAAAAATTAAATATGGCGATGATAAAAGCTTTAAATCGACCTGTTTATTATTTTATCTTGATCTAGCTGCTTGAAACTATAAACATTAAAACAATATTGACTAACCTGATAGATCAATTGATCCATAGACGAAATGATCAGCTCACGCTTCGCGATGATATCAGGAAAGTGTTGGGCCAGAACACAAACAGCCTTGAGATTTGTTTAAATGCATCAGTAGTACAGCACGAAAACCCAGCATCAAGATAACTTAAAATATAACATACAACACCAACTAAACACTTTAAAATCTGAGAGAATATAAATAAATATAAAATCAAAAACATAAAAGTAAAATAAAATAAATACAAAATGCATCAAGAACCGCACGAAATTTATACAAAAAATAACATAATAACAAGAAAATTTGACCGAAAAACGACAAGTTACATAAAAGTAAAAATTAATGAATTAAATGAGAATAAATAAAATATTTTTGGTTGAATAAATTTATTTAAAAAATGTTAAAAATAAATCTCCAATTTAAATTAAGAAATTAAAAAAAATTTAATTTAGATAACACAAATAATTTCAAGGTCAAATTTGTTTTTTCGCAATAAAAATAACACGCAAGGTTAAGGCCAAATTATAGGTATATATACTGATGTGTTTTGACAAATTTTCAGTCTTATTTTTCAGATAAAAATTTTTCAGTCCAAATCGGTTGGTGTGCATTGCAACTGTTAGCCGTGCATTCGTGCAATTAACACTGGTAAGTGTTTTGCCTAAACACGATAACTTTCAGTTGCTGTACATTGAGATATATGTGAATGAATTCTTTAAGTTATGAGAATATGTGAATGGGTGTATTGTGAATTTATTGACAAATTGATTAAAGGATGAAGCGATGAACAGTGTTTATGCCAACGAACTTCCGATTACTATGGGAGATGTGTCATGCCAAATGAAACATTTATGAATCGAAAATTTAACCCAATTGATCTGGTAAAATTTATTTTGTCCTTTTTCGGCCCACAGCCTAAACATAAAGCAAGTCAGTAAAATCACACATAGTTACCGAACTGTGTAAAAGCGGTGTAAGTCCGCCAACAGTCGTGCCCATGAAGGTTCCGGCGTGAGAACGCAGGAACCCAAACTTCAAATCACTGAATTAAATAGCGAAAGAAAGTAGCTTGAAAGTGGGTCTTTAGGCTCAACTTTCTTGCACTTGATTTCGATAAAATCGACATAAACTTTTTAACAACCTTCGGCTCAAAATCATTAACACTGAGTAGTCCAGTGGGCACTCATTAAATATAACATGAACATACATAGATCTTAAGGACAAAGAGAGGGAAAGGGTAGCGGGAAAATAGCGAAATCGTTACAACAGTTATAATGAATAGCCATCGTAAAAAGATTAATCTGAATGACTAAAATCAGGAAAAATAATGTTTTAAATAATATTTAAGAATTAAATAAACTATGTTGAATTGAGACAAAAAATATGGACAGAACGCTGCGCAAAATTTCGGAAATAATTAAAACTTTTATCGTAAAGCTGTAGGATAAAGGCGGAACGCTGCTCAAATTTTCCGAATCAATTAAAATACTTAAAGAAAATAATAAAGTAAAAGTGAAATGTTGTTCAATTGTTAGTATATCATCCTTATAAAACTTTAAAATAAGGGCGGTACGCTGCTAAAAATTTTCAACTCAAGGAAAATAATTTGTCGAAAACTGTAAAATAATGATGGATTACGACTAAATTTTTATCTAAGCAAAATATATTTTTTTGCCGAGAAATAAGGACGAATCCCTACACAAAAATTTGATAATATTAATGAATATAATAATGAGGATAATAATCATAAGAAGAATGATCATGGTACTTATAATAATAATGATAAAAATTATGATAATAATAATAGTAATAATAATAATAATAATAATAATAATAATAATAATAATAATAATAATAATAATAATAATAATAATATTAATAATAATAATAATAATAATAATAATAATAATAATAATAATACTAAATATAATAATAATGGTAGTAATAAGAATAATAATAAATGTAATACCAGTAATAATTAATAAAGGTAATGGTAACAAGGATAATACTAGTAATAATAATAATAGGGAACAATGTAGTTATAATAGGGATAAGGGTAAGAGATGTGCTGTGTTTATTTAACATAACAAATAATGTTTTAAATAATATTTAAGAATTAAATAAACTATGTTGAATTGAGACAAAAAATATGGACAGAACGCTGCGCAAATTTTCGGAAATAGTTAAAACTTTTATCGTAAAACTGTAGGATAAAGGCGGAACGCTGCTCAAATTTTCCGAATCAATTAAAATACTTAAAGAAAATAATAAAGTAAAAGTGGAATGTTGTTCAATTGTTAGTATATCATCCTTATAAAACTGTAAAATAAGGGCGGTCGCTGCTAAAAATTTTCAACTCAAGGAAAATACTTTGTCGAAAACTGTAAAATAAGGATGGATTACGGCCAAATTTTTATCTAAGCAAAATATATTTTTTTGCCGAGAAATAAGGACGAATCCCTACACAAAAATTTGATAATATTAATGAATATAATAATGAGGATAATAATAATAAGAAGAATGATCATGGTACTTATAATAATAATGATAAAAATTATGATAATAATAATAGTAATAATAATAATAATAATAATAATAATAATAATAATAATAATAATAATAATAATAATAATAATAATAATAATAATAATAATAATAATAATAATAATAATAATAATAATAATAATAATAATAATAATAATAATAATAATAATAATAATAATAATAATAATAATAATAATAATAATAATAATAATAATAATAATAATAATAAATGTAATAGCAGTAATAATTAATAAAGGTAATGGTAACAAGGATAATACTAGTAATAATAATAATAGGGAACAATGTAGTTATAAAAGGGATAAGGGTAAGAGATGTACTGCGTTTATTTAATATAACAAAATAATCTTTTAAATAATATTTAAGAATTAAATAAACTATATTGAATTGAGACAAAAAATATGGACAGAACGCTGCGCAAATTTTCGGAAATAGTTAAAACTTTTATCGTAAAACTGTAGGATAAGGGCGGAACGCTGCTCAAATTTTCCGAATCAATTAAAATACTTAAAGAAAATAGTAAAGTAAAAGTGGTATGTTGTTCAATTGTTAGTATATCATCCTTATAAAACTGTAAAATAAGGTCGGTCGCTGCTAAAAATTTTCAACTTAAGGAAAATACTTTGTCGAAAACTGTAAAATAAGGATGGATTACGGCCAAATTTTTATCTAAGCAAAATATATTTTTTTGCCGAGGAATAAGGACGAATCCCTAGACAAAAATTTGATATTATTAATGAATATAATAATGAGGATAATAATAATAAGAAGAATGATCATGGTACTAATAATAATAATAATGATAAAAATTATGATAATAATAATAGTAATAATAATAATAGTAGTAATAATGATAAATGTAATGGTAATTATAGTAAAAAGAATAATATTATATGTAATAGTAGTAACAATTAATAAAGGTAATACATATAATAGTAACAATGATAATGCTAGTATCAATAAGAGAACATTGTAGTTTTAATAGGGATATGGGTAAAAGAGATACTGTATGGATATTTAACATAATAAGGGGTTGGCAGGCTATAGAAAATCATCAACACGGACAACGATAAGAAGGACTATGGAAATAGACGTAATGATAAATGATATAACAGTATAGACCAAAATTTTGAATGAGATAGGGGAATAAGGGGACCTAAAAATCGAAATCGAGCACAGGCTTTCTATTGCCACCGCTCAATACTAGGGTGTTTTTCCCCAATACGTCACACGACTTGGATTATCATTGCGTACCCATGATCGAAATCATGTTGGTACTGTACGCAATAGCCGAATGCCATTCGAGCAGGTGAGTGCCATTACTAGCACTACACCTCGAAGGACCTTTGTTTTCCCTGTTGCTGCTGCCGATAGAAGGTCTTACGCATCACATCCTATCATTCTACTCGTGCCTACTTCGCATTCAATTCAACTGAGTCGAGAGAATCGTGAGAAGCTATTCACATAAGTTTAACCACTTCATTGTTAATGGCTAGGTGTCATCAACACTAACTATTGCTATCATTCTGTCTCTATTAACCCGGAAAACAAATTCTAAATGGTAAACAAATTCTAATTCTAAATACCAAACGAAGGTAAAATTATATTACTATATTATACCATGAAGATGACATTACAACAGCGATACAAGCAATACAACAAATACAAGAGGATGTGTAAGGATCCCGAATGAGGTTTAGTTATAGCACACTCGCATTAGGATTCATCTCTGCATAGTTTCACTAGGAGCATATTCGATTTATCCTAGCCTTACTCATCGGCATCGATGTCCGTCGGGAGACACCTACGCTTAGCCGATCGATACGGAGGAGGATTCGTATTACGTATGACCTCGACGCGTGTAGAGGGTCCGGCTACTTCAGATGAGAAGGAAAATTGAGGCACATCGCCGGTGAGTATTGCAATTTCGTTTAGGTCCAAACCTAAATGGTCTAGAGCCTGGTTGACTCTCGAGGATTCAGAGTCCTCGTCCACCAAGTTTATGTGGATCGAGCGAGCTGGGGAATGAAACGCTACCGAGGGTGTGTAGAGAATATCCGGATCGAGCCCCGGAGTTTCGAACTCCTCGTAGGGGGCGGAAAATCGTCAATCCGGTACGGGGTGCTGAGTGGCCCTGTTTCTAGGAGCAGGTCTGCTTCCCTGCGACGGCGGTCGTGACGGCGTCGATTTCGGTTAGGTCGCCGTCGGGTCGAGTTAGCATTGGGTTCTGATATTGGGACTTGGGGGGATTCGATCGTCTGAGGAACTGAGGCTGGGGGAGCTGGACTGATTTCATCTATTGGTAAGTGCTGTTCTGGGATAATGCCCAGGTAACGGGCCCAGACACTTCCTGGGATGCGAGTAGTGACATATGAGGACTATGCCCCGTGAATAATTGGCTTGAAAAATACCCTGTGGATATTTGGCTTGAAAAAATCCCGAGACCCCCCCTAAAAAATTTTTTTATTGGGGAGGGGGGGTTAATTTTTTAAAAATTATTTGTTTTAATGAATGAAAATTTTTTTTTAATTATTTGTTTTAATGAATGAAATTTTTTTTTTTTAATAAATTTTTGTTCAAATGTTTAAATTTAAAAATTTTAAAAATTTTTTAATTCATGATAAAAAGATCAAGTATTTTTTATCGATATAAAAGCTTAAAAATTGTCTTAAATCGCCTATGATTGGTCGTACTGAGTAGTATTTTTTAATAAAATTGGCTCAAAATTGATTAAAAAACATAAAAATATCGAATAAAAAGCCTAAGTATTTTTTCATACTTAAAATCCCATAAAAATAAAATTGGCTCAAATCGCCTGTCGACTACAAATCATGAATGTTTTATTTTTTATTTACTTTAATTATTTGTTTAAGTAAATAATATTATTTATTTATATTTTAATTATATTTTAATTTACTTTAATTGTTTGTTTAAGTAAATAATATTATTTATTTATATTTTAATTATATTATTATTAAATTTAATTATTTGTTTAAGTCAATAATATTATTTATTTATATTTTAATTATTATTAAATTTTATTGTTTGTTTTAATCAAGTCAATTATTTATTTTTAAATTATATTTTTAAATTAAAGTGTTTGTTTTAATGAAGTGAATTAAATAATTATTTTTTATTTTCATTTAATTATTTATTTTATATTATTATTATTATTATTATTATTATTATTATTATTATTATTATTATTATTTTATATTAATATTATTTTTATTTTATTATTATTTTTATTTTATTTTTATTTTTAATTGTAAGTCTAAGAATAAAAAATCATCGATAAATTTTGAATTGTAAAAAATAACTTTTAATCCCTACAAATATTTTTATTGACAATAAAGATTAAAAAAGATTAATTTTTATTTCAAATCAAAAATATCAGAGTAGTATGTTTTACGCATTTCGGCCAACAATATATGGATTGTTTGGTCACGTTTGAAATCGTGGCAACATGGACATCCATTTAAACATGTTACTCTCATACTATCTTTACAAACAATGCAATTTGCAACACATCGGTCACCAAATCCCTGAACGTTGTCATAGTGAATCTCGAGAAGTTTTTCAATGTTAATCCCTGTGAAATGGTAAATTTTTGTTGCGAGAAACTCTGGTGCGCAATAATCCAACGTATTTTTAATTCTTGGATAAAGTTCCTGGATTTTTTTTAAAATTACTTCAAAGAGATAAACTAAATAATAAAATAAAATACATATTTAATTATACATGATTTACCTTTTGACATTTTTTAATACTTAATAAAAAATTATACTAACTTAAAAACATAAAAATTATAAACATCAACAAAAATATACAAAAACAAAGAATATTTTCAAATAATTTATTCATTCAAAATTCTTCATAATCGTCATATTCTTCATTAAACTCGGAAAATTCTTCTGGACTGTTACCTAAAACCACATCACCTCCTCTATAATGACCATATGCTACACTTATATTTTTCCCCACCCAGACCCTTTTATCATTCTTATTTGTTAATGCAGTTTTACTGCTCTTAATTGTAAATAATTGATGTTTTTTACTAGTAATACGAGTTTGTGGTACCGAAAAAATCAAGTTTTTGTTATAACAATCTAGGTATGACTTATGTTTTAAGTCAGTACCCTTCAATGTTATACCCTTAGCTTTGATACTTTCAACTTCAGACAAGAGGCTATAACATTTTGGACGAAGAAACACCCACTCCTTGTATTTAAGTCCTTTATTCTCGTCTTTGAACTTTCCAATGACAGAATCAAGGTTTCTACTATACAAGGGATGTTTTGGGTCATAATTGGAAGTATCGAGGAGATTATCACGAACCATAGCAGATAAAAGAATGTCTAACTTACAATTCTTAATTTACAGAAAAAAGGAATCGGTGTCCCCAGCAACTATATTAATTTCACAAGTGAATTCGTTTCTATATTTTTCTAACTCTAAATATTGTAATTGATACATCCTAAGTTTAGATAAATCGAGTACAGTTTGTCCAATGTAACTCGGTCGATCTAAACATACCGATTCCTTATTTAATAACACAGAGACCAAATCATTGTCGATTTTAAATGATTTCCGAAAAGTTGGTTTTGAGCAATAATTAATTAATTTGTTTGCAGAATTACATAATCTTAAATTAATTCGTTTTTTAAGAATTTCAATGGTTTTTCCGTAGAGACTATTATTTAAAAGTTTATAATAGTTTTTATCTAAGTCATTGGTTGATTGCGCTCTAAGTTGTGTGTTAGTGTCTATATACTTTTTAAATATTCAATTTTGATTATATTTAATTGCTCTATGTACATGTGTAATTTTAATTTGTAAAGAAATAAAAAGCTGCAAAAGTCTCCAATGAAGAACATAATTCTTCTTTGGATAATGCGTTAGCATTATCCAATCAACCTTAGAACCCGGAGCGCACATCTTTTCAGCAGCTACTGGAAAATCATTAAGTTTATCATGAAGAAATGTTGGGATTTCTAAATCTACTTCAAATGTGACAGCAAATGACAGTGATTCAAGATCCTTATTCAAAAAACTAATTAAATTATTTAATTGATTAGTATCAGTAACCCATTCAAAATTTCCATATGGTAATGGTTGACTTAAAGCCCAACCGTAGAGATTATTGATGTCAATGTAAAGCAGTTCGGTGTTGTCATCAGATACTACGTGATGTTTATTAACAAATGTTAATCCACCACGGATTCCCCCTTCGAAAAACTTATACATCTCCATATCAGTTAGAAGTTCAATTGGTTCGTCAAGAGTCATAAGAGCCGATGCCCAAGACATACCGGGAATTCCATAAAAGTTAAGTGGTTCCAATCGGTTATGAGCTAATGATTTTGAACGAAATTGTTGGAAAAAGTCAGCCAAAAGAAAAACATCTAGTTTGAGGTAAACTATCATATAATCTAGTAAAGAGTTACAATTGGTTTCTTCCCAAATAGATTGAGCCTTACTATATTCGGCTTCAGTTACATCTTCCCAAATCGGTGGAAGTTCATATGTAGTTTCTAAAACTTCTTGAGAAGTTGCAAAGTTATAAGGGAAAATGCCTTTAGTATCGATAATACTACCTACAAATTCCGAACGAGTTAAAGGAAGAGTGGTCAATGTTTTAACTGCGTTACTTAATGAACTATTAATAAATTGACAAGAATCAATGAATTTTACAGTTAATCCACTGATTCTTGCCGACAAAGAAAGAAACTTTTCACTTGTTACAGGAATACAACTTATTTTCCACGTGTTAAAATCACTCATACCATACTTGAGGATATGGTGAAGATCATAACCTCTCAAATTATGAAAAACCACTGGAAATTCAAACCTTATTTATCGAGAAATATTACATTTGGAACAAGCTGCTCCCAAATATTTTCCAGTAAAGTGATCATGGTCCTTAACGGGTACTGATAAAATCTTATCACATAAATAACAACAAGTTGCTGAAGAAAACGACAGAATGTCTGAGTCTGTTAATATTATTTTCTTTTTATAATTATTTTGATAAAAGGGTAAAACAGTATTGATTGAAATATTATTTATTTCTTGTAGAAAATTAACTTCACAATCATCACCCAGGAAACTCTTATATGATTTTTCACCTGTAAAATTGTTAATTAAAAGTAAACCGGCTGAAATCGGTATATGTATTTGAAAATGTATGTCATCTGAAGGTAAGATAACTTCAAAATCAGCGTAAAGGACGAAAGGAGGAGTAACAGTTTTAGCCCAATTCTTAAATTCCAAGTTTTTATTTAAAGGTAAAGTATAAAGAGTTGTGCCTAATTGATTTTTATCACACAACCCTTTATGTTTATTTAATGAAATTATATTGCGAAAACCATTTAGACATCGATGGCACCATATACTTTGATAGACCATTACCTCAAGCCGTGATTGAACATGGTTCATTTGAAGATATTTTCCCAATGAATTCAATAACTGATGTTGGTATCTCTTCGATTCAATTTTACATTAACGGATCACAAACAGAATATTTAGATTTGAACGATACTTTGTTATATATTCAGTTGAAAGTTGTTAATAGCTTAGGTGAAAATATTACACAAGAAGCTGATGTAACAGCAAACAATTTCTTTTTTCAAACTCTTTTTAAAGACGCTGAATTAGTTTTTAATTCTACTAAAATTGAAGGAGCAAATGATAGTTTTGCACACAAAGCCCTAATTGAAACTATTATAAATTATAATCAAGATACTAAACATACATCTTTAGGGGGAATGGGTTACACTGAACATGATCTTATGCAAAAAACATGGATTGCAAAATCAAAAGCATTTTCATTATGTTCACCACTCCAATTTGATTTCTTTGATCAACCCAAATATTTGTTACCAGGTGTTAGTGTCCAAATTAAATTAACAAGAACAAATCCAGAAAAACGTCTGACATGTACTAAATTTGTACCTAAAATAGTATTGCTAGATGCAAAATTAATGGTTAGAAGAGTTCGTGTTGAACCTTCTGTTTTAGCGGGTCATCAAATAGGTCTTGCTACAAGAAATGCAATTTATCCAATGCGAAGCAAAGAAGTTGTTGAATTTTCTTTACCTATTGGATCTTCTTCTTTTTATAAGGAACAAATATTTGGTGATAGACGATTACCTAATTTTATACTTGTAACTTTCCAAGGAAATAAAAGATTTAGTGATTCGTTTTTAGATACATTTAATATGTTTGATCACTTTAACGTTAAGTCAATAACTTTAAGTAAAGGAAGTGATTATCGTGAAAAATATAGTCAAGATTTTGAAAATGATAATTATAGTACAAGTTATATGCAAAGTATTGTTAGGAATATGGGATATCTTAATAAAAATTTGAATTGTGGTATCAGTATGTCAGATTTTAGAAATAAGTATCCATTCTTTACATTCGTATTGGCACCAGATTTCGATCTTAATCAAAGTCAGTTACCACAAAGTGGAAATTTAAGATTAGATATAAAGTTTGGATCACCCCTAACTGAATCTGTTACTGTAATTGTATATGGAGTTTTTGAAAAGGAAATTCAAATTACTTCCAATCGAACAGTATTAGTTTGAATTATAAACCAGATTGAGATTTTTTAATTGACAAGTATGAAGTAAGAAATATTATTAATTATATATTTTTTAATTATTATTAGTTCTATTCAGATTGATTCTATTGGTAGAAAATTATTGGGAAAAGATTTTCTTGGAGTTTTCCCTCTAGATAAAATTCCATATATCGATGTTAACAAAGGTTTGATTGTAAATACTCAATCATCTAATCTCAGTGGCGAACATTGGCTTGCAATTTATGTGAAACCAAATAAAATAAATGTATTTGATCCAATGGGTTTCTATTATCCCCCAATATTAATTAATAAACTAGAATCAATGTTAATGCCAATTGAATAAAATCGAATTCGTTATCAAAATCCGATGACAAAAACATGCGGACAGCATTGTTTAGCTTGGTTAAAAACAATGAAAAATAAATGAATTTATTGAATAAAGTTTCTTTTCAAAATTGTTTTTTAATTATAAATGTAATTAAAGATAAATTATGTAATACATATTACTTTTAAAAGATTAAGTTCAGAGGATTATATGTATTTAAATGATTTTGATGTTATGTAATTAAGTGTGTTTTATACACTAAATTTTAATTGGTCGATCATGTAACTACTTACATGTTTGTTAATATATAACTGAATGCATTTTATAAAAAATTCACTTTTATCAAATACCAAACTTTAGTAAGTTTTTTATCATATTTTTAATTATTTTTATTTTTATTTTTAGAAAATGGAATCCATCAATAATATAATTAAAGATTTAAAATCTTTAATACAAATTATCAACAAAAATGGTCAAAATATTAAAACTCCGAGTCGCAAAAATAAAACAGTAAAATGTAAGTACTATTAAATTTTTACTATCATATCATAATTATAAAATGATAATTAATTATATTTGAAATAAATTAATATCAACAATTTATTAATTTAAGCATAATATAATCAAAATAATATGATAAGAAACTAGGACGAATATAGTTAAATAAATTTTATTTAAATACATTTGGCTTCAACAATTTTCCAAATTGGTCGAATAGTCTGGTTTCCTTCTTTATATCCTTGAATTCTTATTTTAATCATAAAATGTTCATTTTCTTTTTTATTTTCATAATTAAATTCTTTTTCACAATTCATAAAAGTGAATTGTTCATTAAAACTAATATCTTTGTTGATGGCTCGTAATAACTCTGTTATATTTTTTCGATCAATTTCTCCAATTTCACCAACTTTCATATTATATAGGCTTTGTTTCAATGTTGTTGGTTCCTATTAAAACTTATTAATAATATTAATTTTAATGAAAATACTTACTCTAAATGAATAGATGATTGGAAATTTTAAATATTCCATTGAATATTGTAAATACATTACTGGTGAATTTCTGCTTAAACTGATAGCATTTACGGAATTTTCCTCAAGAATTAACTTGACAGCTTCTTTTCTAACCGAGGTTTCTATAAAAACAATTAATGAATAATTAAATAATATTAAAAACATTTACTTTTATTCATTTTATGATTTTAAGCTATTTTAATCTACTTATATAAGATTTTCAAAATAAAGTTAACCAATCAAATTCATTTATTCATTGTGTGTGTAAAATCTATTTAAAGTTTATATATTAATGGTTTATTTTAATGATTTTATACTTATATATTTAAATTTTTCTTTTATTATAATAGGTAACCTTTACCCAAATTTTTGCAATTCTCCACAACACGATGGAAATTGTGATACGATTATGGAGAATTATTATTCTGATACCTATAATCACATCACCTATTTTATTTGCCCCACGTGTAAAACCACCCGTAAAATAAATTATAGAGTTTTATTTAAACCATAAAGAACATTTAACACAGTTTAACTGTAAGCGAAAATATATTTTTAAATTACCATTGAGTGATAGTAATAATAATAATATTAATAATAATAATAATAATAATAATAATAATAATAATAATAATAATAATAATAATACTAATAATAATATTACAAAAAAGAAAAGAAAAACAAATAATAATAATAATCCACACTCTTCGAAAGTTCCTAAAATTATAGATACTATTATACTTTCTGACTCTGATGAATCAAAAATTGTTGATGATGTAATAATCATTTCTGATTCAGATGATGTTTTTCCTGTTGATATTCTTTCTGTTATTGTTAATCAATATGGTGGCTCGATAGCACCTATTGTTAATTTTGATTTAAATCAATCGCATGCCATTGTTAGAATGGATGTTTCGAATTAAAATTTAAAGTTAATTACAGTACCCACACAGTTAATTAATAAATTAAATAATGTTATCAATCAAATGGGATCTGTTAAGATTCAATTTTGTATTGATGTAGAGTTTGAAAAATATGGAGAATTTCAATCTTTCATTATTTCAAACTCTGCCAGAATAATGAATGATTCATTTTAAGATGAAGGTGCTACTCTTCTTGACGAAAAAATAACATTAATTAATGATAAAGGTAGTAACTGGGTTATAAAAAAAATAAAAGAAATTCATTTTGTTCTTACCAAGTTTTCACAAATAAATCGGTTGAGTGGTCATGGATTTATTCCAACACCATTATCATTACTAAATAAACATTGTACTGTAAATGTTGCTAATTCCGATAATTTATGCTTCATTTACAGTATTTTAGCTATTTTAAATCATGAAAATATAGGTAACCATCATAGAAATGAAACCTTTAGCTACAACACATCTGAGCTTGACTTTTCACCTTCGGATTTACCTATGAAACTTTGTGACATTCCAAAATTTGAAGCTAAAAATCCAAATCTTTCAATTAATGTTCTTACGTATGATGAAAATAATTTAATTAATGATTTTTCTAACCCTGAAGTTTTCAAACACCCTTATGTCGAAATAATTCATCGTTCTAAAGTGGTTGGGGGACAACCTATTAATTTTATTTTATTAGAAAGCCTTGATTCCTATCATTATATCGCTGTTACTAAATTAGATAGGCTTTTAAATTATAGGAATCATTCTTTTATTGATACTAGAGTTCAAAGTATATGGTGCCATCGATGTCTAAATGGTTTTCGCAATATAATTTCATTAAATAAACATAAAGGGTTGTGTGATAAAAATCAATTAGGCACAACTCTTTATACTTTACCTTTAAATAAAAACTTGGAATTTAAGAATTGGGCTAAAACTGTTACTCCTCCTTTCGTCCTTTACGCTGATTTTGAAGTTATCTTACCTTCAGATGACATACATTTTCAAATACATATACCGATTTCAGCCGGTTTACTTTTAATTAACAATTTTACAGGTGAAAAATCATATAAGAGTTTCCTGGGTGATGATTGTGAAGTTAATTTTCTACAAGAAATAAATAATATTTCAATCAATACTGTTTTACCCTTTTATCAAAATAATTATAAAAAGAAAATAATATTAACAGACTCAGACATTCTGTCGTTTTCTTCAGCAACTTGTTGTTATTTATGTGATAAGATTTTATCAGTACCCGTTAAGGACCATGATCACTTTACTGGAAAATATTTGGGAGCAGCTTGTTCCAAATGTAATATTTCTCGACAAATAAGGTTTGAATTTCCAGTGGTTTTTCATAATTTGAGAGGTTATGATCTTCACCATATCCTCAAGTATGGTATGAGTGATTTTAACACGTGGAAAATAAGTTGTATTCCTGTAACAAGTGAAAAGTTTCTTTCTTTGTCGGCAAGAATCAGTGGATTAACTGTAAAATTCATTGATTCTTGTCAATTTATTAATAGTTCATTAAGTAACGCAGTTAAAACATTGACCACTCTTCCTTTAACTCGTTCGGAATTTGTAGGTAGTATTATCGATACTAAAGGCATTTTCCCTTATAACTTTGCAACTTCTCAAGAAGTTTTAGAAACTACATATGAACTTCCACCGATTTGGGAAGATGTAACTGAAGCCGAATATAGTAAGGCTCAATCTATTTGGGAAGAAACCAATTGTAACTCTTTACTAGATTATATGATAGTTTACCTCAAACTAGATGTTTTTCTTTTGGCTGACTTTTTCCAACAATTTCGTTCAAAATCATTAGCTCATAACCGATTGGAACCACTTAACTTTTATGGAATTCCCGGTATGTCTTGGGCATCGGCTCTTATGACTCTTGACGAACCAATTGAACTTCTAACTGATATGGAGATGTATAATTTTTTCGAAGGGGAATCCGTGGTGGATTAACATTTGTTAATAAACATCACGTAGTATCTGATGACAACACCGAACTGCTTTACATTGACATCAATAATCTCTACGGTTGGGCTTTAAGTCAACCATTACCATATGGAAATTTTGAATGGGTTACTGATACTAATCAATTAAATAATTTAATTAGTTTTTTGAATAAGGATCTTGAATCACTGTCATTTGCTGTCACATTTGAAGTAGATTTAGAAATCCCAACATTTCTTCATGATAAACTTAATGATTTTCCAGTAGCTGCTGAAAAGATGTGCGCTCCGGGTTCTAAGGTTGATTGGATAATGCTAACGCATTATCCAAAGAAGAATTATGTTCTTCATTGGAGACTTTTGCAGCTTTTTATTTCTTTACAAATTAAAATTACACATGTACATAGAGCAATTAAATATAATCAAAATTGAATATTTAAAAAGTATATAGACACTAACACACAACTTAGAGCGCAATCAACCAATGACTTAGATAAAAACTATTATAAACTTTTAAATAATAGTCTCTACGGAAAAACCATTGAAATTCTTAAAAAACGAATTAATTTAAGATTATGTAATTCTGCAAACAAATTAATTAATTATTGCTCAAAACCAACTTTTCGGAAATCATTTAAAATCGACAATGATTTGGTCTCTGTGTTATTAAATAAGGAATCGGTATGTTTAGATCGACCGAGTTACATTGGACAAACTGTACTCGATTTATCTAAACTTAGGATGTATCAATTACAATATTTAGAGTTAGAAAAATATAGAAACGAATTCACTTGTGAAATTAATATAGTTGCTGGGGACACCGATTCCTTTTTTCTGTAAATTAAGAATTGTAAGTTAGACATTCTTTTATCTGCTATGGTTCGTGATAATCTCCTCGATACTTCCAATTATGACCCAAAACATCCCTTGTATAGTAGAAACCTTGATTCTGTCATTGGAAAGTTCAAAGACGAGAATAAAGGACTTAAATACAAGGAGTGGGTGTTTCTTCGTCCAAAATGTTATAGCCTCTTGTCTGAAGTTGAAAGTATCAAAGCTAAGGGTATAACATTGAAGGGTACTGACTTAAAACATAAGTCATACCTAGATTGTTATAACAAAAACTTGATTTTTTCGGTACCACAAACTCGTATTACTAGTAAAAAACATCAATTATTTACAATTAAGAGCAGTAAAACTGCATTAACAAATAAGAATGATAAAAGGGTCTGGGTGGGGAAAAATATAAGTGTAGCATATGGTCATTATAGAGGAGGTGATGTGGTTTTAGGTAACAGTCCAGAAGAATTTTCCGAGTTTAATGAAGAATATGACGATTATGAAGAATTTTGAATGAATAAATTATTTGAAAATATTCTTTGTTTTTGTATATTTTTGTTGATGTTTATAATTTTTATGTTTTTAAGTTAGTATAATTTTTTATTAAGTATTAAAAAATGTCAAAAGGTAAATCATGTATAATTAAATATGTATTTTATTTTATTATTTAGTTTATCTCTTTGAAGTAATTTTAAAAAAAATCCAGGAACTTTATCCAAGAATTAAAAATACGTTGGATTATTGCGCACCAGAGTTTCTCGCAACAAAAATTTACCATTTCACAGGGATTAACATTGAAAAACTTCTCGAGATTCACTATGACAACGTTCAGGGATTTGGTGACCGATGTGTTGCAAATTGCATTGTTTGTAAAGATAGTATGAGAGTAACATGTTTAAATGGATGTCCATGTTGCCACGATTTCAAACGTGACCAAACAATCCATATATTGTTGGCCGAAATGCGTAAAACATACTACTCTGATATTTTTGATTTGAAATAAAAATTAATCTTTTTTAATCTTTATTGTCAATAAAAATATTTGTAGGGATTAAAAGTTATTTTTTACAATTCAAAATTTATCGATGATTTTTTATTCTTAGACTTACAATTAAAAATAAAAATAAAATAAAAATAATAATAAAATAAAAATAATATTAATATAAAATAATAATAATAATAATAATAATAATAATAATAATAATAATAATAATAATATAAAATAAATAATTAAATGAAAATAAAAATAATTATTTAATTCACTTCATTAAAACAAACACTTTAATTTAAAAATATAATTTAAAAATAAATAATTGACTTGATTAAAACAAACAATAAAATTTAATAATAATTAAAATATAAATAAATAATATTATTGACTTAAACAAATAATTAAATTTAATAATAATATAATTAAAATATAAATAAATAATATTATTTACTTAAACAAACAATTAAAGTAAATTAAAATATAATTAAAATATAAATAAATAATATTATTTACTTAAACAAATAATTAAAGTAAATAAAAAATAAAACATTCATGATTTGTAGTCGACAGGCGATTTGAGCCAATTTTATTTTTATGGGATTTTAAGTATGAAAAAATACTTAGGCTTTTTATTCGATATTTTTATGTTTTTTAATCAATTTTGAGCCAATTTTATTAAAAAATACTACTCAGTACGACCAATTATAGGCGATTTAAGACAATTTTTAAGCTTTTAAATCGATAAAAAATACTTGATCTTTTTTATCATGAATTAAAAAATTTTTAAAAATTTTAAATTTAAACATTTGAACAAAAATTTATTAAAAAAAAAAAATTTCATTCATTAAAACAAATAATTAAAAAAAATTTTCATTCATTAAAACAAATAATTTTTAAAAAATTAACCCCCCCTCCCCAATAAAAATTTTTTTAGGGGGGGTCTCGGCATTTTTTAAAGCCAAATATCCACGGGGCATAGTCCTCATATGTCACTACTGATGCGAGCTCGAAGCTCAGCATCCGTGAATATTTGGCGGAGTGTTGAACTCTGCTCTTTGATTAGCACCCGCTGGCTACGCGACTCCGTGACCAGCTCGTCTCGGGCGCGGGACAGTCGAAAAATATCTTGGTGCTTGCCTTTGGCGGCTTCGGGTGAGGTCCAGGTGCCTTTCACCCGTTCGTACTTAGTCTTCAGAGTCTTGTATCTCTCTTCTATTTCCTCCAGCTTCTGTCTGAGCGCGACCACCGACGAAGAGAGTCGAGGGATCCTGGGAAGGTTGTTAAGGTCTGGTGTGCGGTTAGTATCCATATCTAGAACTCAAATAGAGAGGATTAGAGATTCGGATGTGACTAAGGGTATGATAGGGAATTCTTCGGTTAGTGGCCAGTCGGATAATTTTCGAGTAGGCTTCGGCGCTAGTATTATCTATCAGGGGAGTTTAGTGTTGCTAACGAACTGAGTCGCTTCTATTTACTAGGCGATTAAGGAAGGTAGAGTCTCTATATCGGCAACTAGTGAATGGTGGAGGTATAACCTAATCGATTTAATATGTATTAGAATTTGCTGTTGTCAGCTCAGTCAAGGAGATGCTTAATCATATTTCAGACAGCTCGGGTACTTCTCACATTTCGAGGGCTCGAATGAAGGTTTAGCGCCTGAGTACATTACTACAGCACTGGGGTACAGGTGGGTTTGATATTACCATCTTAGTTAGATTGCTGGACACTAGGTTAATATTAACGATATGGCCGGTAATGAGATTGATCGAAAATAGTAAGAGTGGCAACAATTATAACGATAAGATTTTGAGCGACCTTTGAAAATAATATTTACATCGGTGGGTTAATACCGATAAAGGGTTAATGAAAATGATTTAATTAAATGATAACCATATTATATTTATTAATATACTAATAAATAATTTACTAACAGAGACATTAATTACATTAGTGATGATTATTACGTAATCGGTATTGAATACTGATGAAGTTGAAAATGTCATGTTAAAAGTTGCCGGGAAATTAGTAGTAATCAGACATCAGCGAGGAGAATTACTTACGATGTATTAATATGATCCCTATTACCTAATTGTGACAGCCATACAGACTAGTGTTGCATGATGAGTGTGAGAATTCGTCTTTATATCAGAAGAGTTTTATTGTATCTAACTCAGCCATATTAATGTGAGTGGTGTCGGAACACGTGTGCATCGGCGTGAATGAAGTGGGGGATGTAGTGACGTGTCGGATGATGTCACGAGTTTCTCTACTTATTGTTGGTGCAGTTGTATTAGATAGCCAACTCCTGGGATTCTTATGTAATTTCTATGAAAAATCAGTAGTGGAGTATTGATTTCTACGACAATGGGTTTCCGAGTTTTGGGGAAAATATCTCCGTCTGAGGGTTTCAGAAACGATGGTGTTATAACTAGCGGAATGGGTCATATACTCTATATCTCATGAAATCCGAGTTAGCTGTTTGAGTATCAATGAGGCTTTGTGATTCAGGATGATTTTTATCCTGGCGAGTTATCACCGGTAGGAAATTCAAGAAAAATTCTGCTTATTCGTATTGCGGTCGGTTCAAACTCATTGGGTCAAATTTTTCGGGGTGTTTCTCATTTATTAACGTCAATTGGGACGGTACAATTCATTGTGATCAACTTGTACCTGGCCTTAAAAATTCAGTGAAGCTTATGTATGCCGATACCGATACAGGCCATGGTGGGTTTCTGGATTTTAGTTTATTAAATGGGAACTTGGTTCTGGCGAAATCTTTACTAGTCTTCCTGAGATGTCATACGTCGTGTTACGGGACTGAATATAAGTGCGGACACTGTTATTTATTTATTTTCAATTTAATTGTGGTATTCTATTCGTTTGACTCTTCAACTATATCTACCCCTTGTGCCCTGTCAGGTTGGTTAATTTTATTCGAGTTTTGAAAAATTATTCACCTAAATCATTCCATGATTTTCCTAAATTCCCCTACGTAAAATTGACGCTCTTCCCGTGATTTTATAACCTACTCGCTCCGGCCACTTTTCAGCAGTCGCTACGAGTTGTACAACGATGCCCTGCGTGGAGGTCCTGTGCATATTGCCAGACCCTACTGCGGACTACCGAGGTTTCAACGAGACATGACCCACGAGCTCAACTAGGGAACTTAATCCACCAGCCGGCACGAGATCTGTCCCATTGATGACTATTGCAATACATACATATATAATGTTAAGGGACTCGAATGTGTATAAATAAAACGATATAGCATTAACATATAATAGCATTAACATATAACAGCATTAACATATAATTGGAGACATTACGAACAATTAGAAAAGTTACAATTAATTCATGAACATTCAAAGGTAATTAACTTAATTAACATTCGAAAATGACAAAATATAAAAATCCTTACGTTCTAAAGTGCTTCGTGAATTTGAAATTAGAGTGAAATTAATATAAGTTGCAAAAGCATAAAAGTTAAAATAATGAAATTTGTCACTGTATATATTCTATTTTTGTGCGTGTGTGCAACCAATGAGCGAATTTTCGCCATTTTTAGGGCTTTTTAATTATTTTATTAATTTTAAACTATTTTTGTTATTTTTTGTGCATTTTTCTCTATTTTTTGATATATAATTTATATTATAGTTGAATTTTATTTTTATTATTATTTTCTTATACTATTATTTTTTAGCCCAAAATTTTGTTTTCCGGTCGCCGCTTCTGCCTGTGTTTTTTCTAAACCTTATTTTGCAAGGTTTTGGCAGTTTATTTTATTTTTCGTATGTTTCTATATGCGGCTGTATGCTTTTATAATTTTATTTAATTATTTGTTTTTATTTAATTTTTGGTATATTTTTAATTTGTTTTAATTAATATGTTTTTATTGATTTTTAGTATCTTCTTGTGGTGCGTGCTTATGTACCGTGACTTATTTCATTACTTTTAGTTTGGTTTTTAATTTTTATTATCATTTTTGTTTAAATTGTGGCTCTGAGCCCAACAGGACATAAAGATAAATGATATGAGAGTATAGGTTAACATGCGAAGGAGATAAGAATAATGGGACCTAAAAATCGAAATCGAGCACAGGCCTTCTATCGGCAGCTCGTTGGACCCATGGATCGTTCGGTCAATTATAGCATTAACAATAGCGCTCACTTTTTACGGACGATCTACCCACTTGAACACAGTTCCAACTGGTGGGTTACTGGGTTTTGCTAATTGTTTGAATCTTCCTATAGTTGCCCCGGTAACGCCATGTAAATATTCTCTAGCTACCACTCGGCACCCGTTGCTAGGCAACGTTGGAAATGTGTTCGAGTGGGTGGATCGTCCGCAAAAAGTTAGCGCTATTACTAATGTTGTAATTGCTCGGACAACCCCTGGGTTCAACGAGCCGTCGGTGGAAGATCCATGCTCGCTTTACAAGTCCCTTATAAACCATTCAGTTCAAATCAAGAGAAAGTTCTATGATCCAGCGAGTAACTTTACTTCAATGGTTGATCAAAATTATCAAAATTCAGATTTATAAAATAAGTTAGTTGGCTAAAAATCCAAATTCCATCGACTCCACAAGATTCGCGATTTGAGAATTAGATTTTGTAAGGATTAAAACTTCTAAGTAATATAAATTTCCAACAATTCAAGCTAAGAATGTGTCTAAAATTATCGATAGATTTATTTACTAGTTTGACCAAATTCTACACTCAGATTTAGGATTAACCCGTATAAACTATTTAGAAACAAAAAGAAAATTTTATAATGAATATTAATAAAATATGATCAAATTGTCAGTTGAATAGGTTTTTCTTATATTCAAAAATCAAAGGTTAAAGTTATATAATTTATTTACTAAAATCCATAAGGGATTTATAGATCAAAGTTATTCTAATATGATTAAGTTATTAGGTTTTCTATATAGCTTATTCAATTGTAAATTAAATTCTATTTAAATCGAAAATACTGACCAGTATACCATTAATTATTTAAAGATTGAAAATTATTCCAAAAAATCTACCTGCTACACCTAAATTAAATTCCAAAGGCTCGACGGGGTTGAATGGTCGACTCGCCGGCACTCCTTCGTTGATATTAACCTGATACGCCATTAGTAGAATTTTTAGAAAATGGCATTTCCATATTTATGTTTATTTATAAGGTAAACGCGTGCGGTTTAGAATCACACCTCGTCATATTCTCTACCCCTCAGGTGTGTTTCTAAATCCGGTTGGTATGTATAATCGTTTCTTAGCATTCAGATTTTCAATACGGTATGCAAGGTAAGAACTGAAATCTCATTAAATTTACTTATCGATTTCTAGACAATTCAATACATTTTTTGGACTTTATTATTAAATCGGGGAATTTCAACAAGACAATTCAATAAATTTTTTGGAATTTATTATTAACTCGGGGAATTTCAACACGATAAATAAAAACCTTTGGAGCTTCTTAAGGTAAACTTTTCATTCATTTATAATGTTCTTACTACCTGGCTGTGTAGATTTCGCTATGTCGGAGTCCTATCAATCAGTTAGCGGAATATTAAGTAGACAATCTACCGGGTGGTTGTCGGAAGTATCTTCCTCTAAACTTACCGAAGGCGTCGATATTCGCTGGCTAATGTGTAATTCTCATTCTGCGATATGATTCTATCTCCAAAGTCCTCCGAATCTGGGATGACAATAAAAAAGAAACTCGCTCTGGTGGAATTGTTCGTTTAAATCTGTGAATCCACTAAATATAATCCCCTCTTATTCTTTTTATTCGGTTGTGGTTTTGTTTTAAGTAAATTATTTATTAATTAGGACATATTTGTTTATATTTTATTGGTAATCTTTTCATTTAAATTCGTATTGGGGATTTTAACTCGTAAAGTTGATGTCGGAAAAGGGGTCGTAGACTTATTGCAGACATCAGGTTCAAATTTTTCTCTCCTCTTTATTCTATTTAGGTATTAAATTGGTGGGGTTATTTAAGTTTATGATTTATTTACGGATCATTTGTTATTGTGGGCTCTTAGCAACTTGGCTATTAATTTAACTCTACTTTTAGGATTTTAGAATTTTCTTCGTATTTAATTCAAATTGTTAACAACGATTTCATTTTATTATTCCCCGTTACCATCCTTTAATTGATCCTAGGCGCATTGTGTTCATATTATATTTAATGAGTGCCCACTGGACTACTCGGTGTGGTGATTTTGAGCCGTATGTAGATTAATTTGGGTCGAATTTAAAGAAATCAAGAAACGAGGAATTAGCCAAAAGACCCCTTCCCTATTTCTCCTTTCTTCTATACGGAATAATATTGACGTTCCAATCCCTGCGTTCCGCATGCCGGGTCTTCACGGGCACAGATCATTGGCGATATTCCACGCACTTACACGAATCTGAATAATATGTGGATTTTACTAACTTGTGATGTGTCTTGGCTGTGGGCCGGAAAAATTTCGACAATAAAATAATTAATGAAAAATAAACTGATTTTAGACTTTATAAATATTTATTAATATATTAAAAAGCAATATAACAAATTACTTGCTAAAGCATAACATCATACCAATATAAAAAATACTACTCTCCCCACGTCGACATCCAAGCAGAGCTCTACCGAGGTTGCGAGGACGAGACGTGGAGAGAGAGTTTCCAAATAAAACTCTCACTCACCTAAAATAGATTTAAAAGTATTGAGTGATATAATTTTCAAAAATAATTCAAAATGGTTTCAAAATGGTTCAAAATTTATTTTTAAAATTTGGTTAAAATTGTGTGAAAATGAATCAGTATATATACCTATTTTTTGTCCTTAACCTCGTGTGTTCTTTTTAATTTAGTAAAACAAAATTCGACCTTGATATTTTCTAGCGTATTCTAATCTTAATTTTTATTATTTTTTTAATTTATTTTGATAATTTTTTATTTGAAATTTTTATTGAATCATTTCTAATTCAAATTCTTTGATTTATAATTTCATTTTCATGAAATTTTCATTTTTGTTAAATTATCAATTTTTGGTCGAATTTGTTGGGTTTTCGTGTTATATTTGTATTTATATACTGCGGATCTTGTTGCATTTTGTTATTATTTTAATTTATTTTTATGTTTATTATTTTATATGTGATTGCTTTTCTCTCATATTTTGCTAGGTTTAATTGATGTTTTCATAGGTTTGAATTTAAAGCTGCATGTTATATTTGCATGTGTGTTACCGATTCATTTAAACATTTTACAAGGCCGTTTGTGTTCTGGCCCAACACAACGTTGCTTAGCAATGGGTGCCGAGTGGTAAGCGAAAGATATTTGTATAGGGTAGTCTGGGTAACAACCATATAGTTTCAAAAATATCAACACCCAGAAACCCACCAGTAGAAACTTATGTCATTAACGATTCACATGATTATATAATGATAATTTTATGATAACATAAAAAAAATAATACTTGGTGAAAAAATTTAGTTTATTACATGATTCAATAAATCCATACATTTCCATTGTTTGCTAACTCATAAATTAATTTCCTTAGTTTTCTAACATAATTCGTATAAAATCTAATTAAAAAATAAAGTTATTAAAATAAGGTTATAAAACATTATTAATTTAAAAATAAACATTTACTTGTTTTATTTAAGCAAAACGATTCAAGAATATTTAATTTTTTCAAAATCAAATGAATAAAAATAGCATTAATAATGAAAAATATAAGAATTTGCATTATAAATCTTATGAAAACTTAGACAATAATAATTTTTCATCAAAGCGTATCATTCTTGGTATTCTAATTTATCCCTTATCTGGGATTTGCATGTCGGCAGGATTGATTTTCATGTTGTCTAAAAAACCAATAATAGGTAATTATATTAGACGCTCATCGCTTTATCGTTGGTTGGAAGCTCCTAAGTAATTTCATATTTATTTTTAATATAAAGTAAAATTTTATTAGACTTGTGAAGTATGGTGAGGGATTTCTAAGTACGTTAATTTCAGATCCGAAAGAACGGTTTTATTTACTTATTGCTGCGGCTGATTTTATAGTTTTGCGTATTTATTTTACTCCCGTAATATTTCCTGCTAAGATTTACTCAGCATATAGTTTAAGTGGATATTTATGTAATAAATTTTAATGGCATGTTTCTAAAAAATATATGATAAAAATGGCTTTTAGTTTTATTATTAACCGAACGTTTGTTAATTGAATTAAAGTTAAATATCTTATTAAACTGCGATTGTGTTAATCAGTTTGTGTTGCTGGAAGGATTTCATGTGAATAATTTAATTTTAAAGCTGGATAATGAGCTTATTTCGATATTGGATTGTACAAATACTAAAGGCTCAACCTCTGTTTATTGATCTTTCGACATTTTATTGAGAGCGTGTAGAAAGGAAAACATGCGATATTCATATTTCCTATGATTGATCTAAAACCAGGAATTTATTAAAGTAAATGTTAAATTTCCACAGGATTTCAAGCTGGAATTCCTCAGCCAATACAATTATTCTCAGGCATATTTTGTCATGAGATACCGAGTTTCAAAATAACTATTGCAAATGAGGTGAGAGCAAAAATATCGAGTAGTGGAGCATCCATAAAGACGTCCCCCCCAATGTATGCAATTTTTTACCTCTTCTCATCGTTCCTTTCAGTAATTCTCTGTTGTTCGTTATGCGAATAGGGGACTTCCTTAATGAATGCTCCTTAACCAAATTAATATCTAAGAAATGAATAAAAATAAAGTTAAAAATTTTGTAAATCTGGCATACATCCGATGAAATTTAATAGCGAAAACTTAAAAATACGAAACAAAGACCAAGTATTATCGGTTTGACGATAAACTGAATGAAAATATTTAGATATATTAAAAAAGATATAAAAATAAATCATAACAGTTAAAAAGTATGTTGGGGTTAAGGGATTTTCAAAAATTATTATAATAAATAAAAATTTGGGAAAATAAAATAATTAATTAAAAATAGTCAAAAAATTAAAATCAATATTTTCCGTGGGAAATGGGTATGTGAGTAGGTAGTTAGTGGCTTTCTGCGCCCACGCATCGTTGCGTAATAAAATTAGGGGTGGGATTCGCGACTTAATAAATTACATAATGACGTAATTTAATCTCGGGTTATCTTGATTACATAATTATGTAAACAAAATAATTAATTTTTGTGTGTGCACATGTTTTTGATAAATTTTTTTTGAAATTATTTTTCGAATTTATTTTTGGTGTATTTTTTTAAAATTCCAATTTTGTCGCATTTTTTTGAATAAATTTTTTTCATCCACAAAATTTTTTCAATCACACTATAGTCCGAGGTTATTTTTTGATTCTCCATGAAAAGCCTAAGATAAAAATTGGCTTGAATCACTTATTAATAAAAAAACAGTGGTAGGTTTCTGGGTGTTGATATTTTGAAACTATATGGTTGTTACCCAAGCAACCCCATATAAATATTTTCGCTTACCACTCGGCACCCGTTGCTAAGCAACGTTGGAACTGTATTCGAGTGGGTGGATCGTCCGCGAAAAGTGAGCGCTATTGCTAATGCTATTATTGACCGAACGATCCATGTGCTCGATCTCGATTTTTAGGTCCCATTATTCTTATCTCCTTCAAATGTAAATTCATACTCTATCATTTATCTTTATGTCTATTTGCTTAGTCTTTCTTATCGTTGTCCGTGTTGATCATTTTTCTATGGCCTGTAAAACCTTTGTTATGTTAAATATCCACACAGTATACCCTTATCCTTTTTATAACTACTATGTTCCCTATTATTGTTACTAGTATTATCATCGTTACTATTATATGTGTTATTCTAATCCATTATCACTGCTATTATTATTATTATTATTATTATTTTTATTATTATTATTATTATTATTGCTATAACCACCATTATCATTAATTTTATCATTATTATTATTAAATTTTTAGTAGGGATTCGTCCTTATTTCTCAGCTTTGTGAAAATACTTTACTTATATAAAATTTAAACAAAATTACTTAAATTTATTTTTACACATTTTCTATTCTTTTCACTTCAACTCTTGTTGTTTACTGAATGTAAATTAATTATTAAGTAGAAGTGTTTGTAATTGATAGTAAAAAAAGCCTTGATTAGAAAAATATTCTTAAATTAATTTCACAAAACATATATTACTTTCACAGTACTTGAAATAAATTTTCATATATTTATTGAAAATTATTAGATTTTTAAGTTTCTAAACATCATTGAATAGATAACCAAAAAAATTATCATCTACCACATTACTAGAAATCAAATGATTATCGACTTACCACTAAATAAGTTTAATTTCTAACAAAGCTTAAAAAACTACATGGAACACGTACCTGTGTACAGATAGATACCGATAAAATCCACTAAAAACCAAATATGTATGTTTAATTATTGAAAATTATTTGTTTTTGTAAAATTAAGACTTATCCTTAAATTAGTAATTTGAATAAAACCTTAAAACCTTAAAAAAAAGTTTCAACATAGTAGCAAATTGTAAAAATAATACTTATCAATTAAAAAAAAATTAATTAAATTAACTAAGTTGTAAAATAATTGAAAAAAAATTTTGTTAGATCATTTTTTAAAAGTTTATAAGATTGTTAGGTAATTGTTCTAGGTAGTTGTTGAATGAAAATTAATGTATGTTATCGACTGCTCATAGTATTTAATTGTACAATTTCTCTTCATTCATGTAAATAATCGTAAATACTTAAATTATTCAGAATTGTCAATAACAACATAAGTAATGGGTAACATAAATTTTTTAAATACTAGTCAATTTTAGTTTTTAATTAAATTAAATTACAAATATACTAATAAAATCAAATAAATACTTGAATACAAATAATTACATGAATCAAACCTTTTCTTAGAACATTCATATATTTTATTCAGATTCCAATAATATCATTAAAATTATTCAAAATCTTATTGATATATTTTGATAACCCTTAAATCAATAAAAATGTATCGATTTCACTAAGTATCCATCCTTTAACATCGATATTCAACAGAATAAATTCCCTTGAAAATATCATAAATTCCCATCCTAACATATCGTTTCCCCCTAAAATATTATAAAATTTACTGTCAACCAATCATTTCTCTTAATGACAATAATCCCAGCTATATTCATTATTTTTGATAAAAATCACCGACTAATTTCGATATTGAACCGAATAAAATTTCGTGAAATCCCCTTAAAATAAAATTCCTCTCTTGACCAATCATTTCCCCCTAAAATAAAATTTACTCTCAACCAATCATTTCTCTTTAAATAACAATTTTTCATTATTTTTCATAAAAATCAGCATTTAGATAATATTTAGCCATAAAATAACAATATTCAACCGGCTTAATCCCCTTCAAAATATCAACAAATTTGTTCTTAACCAATCATTTCCCTTCAAATGACTAGTTCCCGCTATATCAATTATATTCATTATTTTCATAAAACCATATCAAGTAAAATTCCTATGGAAATCTATATTCAACTGAATACATTCGTTAAAATACCCTTAAAATTCATCATTTGGATCATATTTACTGTATGTATTTAACCAATCAAATTGCCTTAAAATTATAATAAAAATCTGAATTTTACCAATAAAAATAAATTTTCTTTAAAGTATTACAAAATTGTTATCGATACCCAACATTTTTCCATCGAAAATCACAACAATTTGATTCTGACAACAAATTCTACCAAAATAAAAATTCGTCAAAAATGACTAAAATTAAACAAAATCTATGTTTCCCACATAAATTAAATTTCACTAAATTATTGTAAAAATCATAAAATATATATCATATTGCTCAAATAATTAAAATTATTCAGTAAATCAAAAATAAATTCAATAAAAATTAACAGTCAACCCATAGATATAATTCAACGATTTCCATATGTATACTGATAACCACACTGAGCATCCTCTTAAAAATCTCTAAATTATACTACTTTTGTGATTGATATCCATGAAATCAATAAATGAAAATGAAACTAATTAATTGACAACCATTTTTTACTCTAAAACTCAATTAAAAATTTAGGTTTCACTAAAATATTTTAAAAAAATCAAATGATTTAATCAACTTTTTTAATAGAACATAAAATTATAATTAAAATATCATTTACTATTCAAAATCTATCAGTCAAATTGGTAAATAATTATCATATATATGTGTTTCATAAACATTTTGTTCGTAAATTTAACATATAAAATAATCCTAACATCAAGTCAATTCTAATAAATTATCATGAAATTAACTGTTTCTAAAATTATAGATTTACCCTCATTTCTTCAATAATTTCATTAAAAACCTAATCAAACCCTAAATCCATTAAAATTCAACAGAAAACCATAAAATTTACAAAAATGATTAAAATTTACTAAAATAAATACCTCGTAAAAATAGATATTATTAAAATTATCATAAAATTTCCCTAAAAGCTCTAATTGATTTACATAGACTAAAATTATTTTATTTTTGTCGAGTACAACCTAATCTATTGAAGGATGTAATTAAATTTGTTAAAATTTAATTAAATTTTCATTGAAAATGACAAGTCAATAACAAGTCAACAAATGGAATTTTAATTAGTAGAGATTATATTCTATAAAGGAAATTTTCAGTGAAGAAGTAATATTGGTGGGAGAGTACATTAAGTGACTAAAATCGTTGAAATTACTAAAAAAGTGTGATAGCTAAAGATATCTACTAAATAGATGAAATATCAATTGATATAAAAAAAATTTACAAGTGTAATATACTTTGATTGAAGTAAATACGCATTGAAGAGGAAAATATTCATTAAGAGAAATTATTCATTGGAGAGAAAAAATATTTATTGAAGAGGAAAAACAATCATTGAATAACGTAAAATATGAATTGAAGCTAATAAACATTCAGTGAATCGAGAATTGCATATTATAAATTAGACGATAAAATTTCTCAATGATGAAATGAAATATCAATTGAATATTGGAAAATACTTGAAATAAATGGAGTCTGTATTATTCACTGATCAACAAATATACTTAAAAGATGAAAATAATCACTGAAAATGAAATGTACTTTAAGAGTGGAGGAATTACTATTATATTCAATTAAAAAATTATTAACAATTGAGTAGATTTCATTGGTTAATTATATTTAAATATATATATATATATATATATATATATATATATATTGGATGGACACTTATGCATGGAAGAATAGTTATTAAAAAACGCGCGCGCGTATACTAATCCAACGAATATTCAACAAATCCGGCATATTTAATACTAAAAATACGGGTGGATCAGATACAATGTAACAAGTAGAAAGATCGAAGCAGAAAGTCCAACAAATAATGGAATATAGTAAACAATACAATGAATAGATGAATAATTTGGTATTATGATTATAAGAAACATTTAGTTTTTTGTAATATTAAATAAATACAGAAAATTGATGTATGTTTTATATTAATTATTGCTTTTTATAAAATTTTATAAATTTACTTCTAGAAATAATAATCATTTTTTGATGTTATTATTATTTTTGAATTTAAATTATTATGTTGTCATTAGTTACAATTGAATAAGTTATTTAAATTAACTTTACATTTGGATAATATTTATTTATAACCATCAATTTATAAAGATATTATTCAAAATATTTTTAATTTGTCAAAAGGTTTTATTTGAGTATAAAACTAAATCAAATATTATATTTACTAATCATTAGAACAAAAAAATTTTTTAACCAAATTTCAAATATAATTTCAAATAATAGAATAATTTGAGAATTTAAAATAATATATTGTCAATAGTTACAACTAAAATAGTATTAAAATATAAGATTTTCAAAAATTCATTACATGTAGATAATAATTCTTAATACCAATAAAACTCCATAACGTTCATTTAAAATATATCATTCAATGTGCATTGAATGTAAGAGACTTAGATTTGATTTCTACAATCTCAATATTTGATGTTTATTTCTCGGATTTGTTGAATATACGCCGGATTTGAATATATTCGCCGGATTTGTTGAATATTCGTTGGATTAGTATACGCGCGCGCGTTTTAATAATAATTATTCATCTGCGCATAAGTATCTATCAACAATATATATCCCTATTTAAATATAATTAACCAATGAAATCTACTCAATTGTTAATAATTTTTAATTGAATATAATAGTAATTCATCCACTCTTAAAGTACAATTCATTTTCAGTGAATATTTTCATCTTTTAAGTATATTTGTTGAACAGTGAATAATACAGACTCCATTTATTTCAAGTATTTTCCAATATTTAATTGATATTTCATCTTATCATTGAGAAATTTTATCGTCTAATTTATTATATGCAATTCTCGATTCACTGAATATTTTTTAGCTTCAATCAATATTTTACGTTATTCAATGATTGTTTTCCCTCTTCAATAAATATTTTTTCTCTCCAATGAATAATTTCTCTTAATGAATATTTTCCTCTTCAATGAATAATTTCTCACTTTAATTAATATTTTCTCACTTTAATGAATATTTTTCCTCTTCGATGTATATTTTCTTCATTCAAAGTAAGGTTTTAATATATCAATTGATATTTCATCTATTTAGTAGATATCTTTAGCTATCCCACTTTTTTAGTAATTTCAACGATTTTAGTCACTTAATGTACTCTCCCACCAATATTACTTCTTCACTGAAAATTTCCTTTATAGAATATAATCTCTACTAATTAAAATTCCATTTGTTGACTTGTTATTGACTTGTCATTTTCAATGAAAATTTAATTAACTTTTAATAAATTTAATTACACACTTCAATAGATTAGGTTGTACTCGATAAAAATAAAATATTTTTAGGCTATGTAAATCAATTAGAGATTTTAGGGAGAGTTTATGATATTTAATAATATCTAATTTATTTTAGTAAATTTTAATCATCTTTGTGAATTTTATGGTTTTCTGTTGAATTTTAATGGATTTAGGGTTTGATTAGGTTTTTAATGAAATTATTGAAGAAATTAGGGTAAATGTATAATTTTAGAAACACTTAATTTCTTGATAATTTATTAGATTTGACTTGATTTTAGGATTATTTTAAATAAAAGTTTATTTTAGGAACAAAATGTTTATGAAACATATATTTTAGATAACTATTTACCAATTAGAATCCAATTTGACTGATAAATTTTGAATAGTAAATGATTTTTTAATTATAATTTTATGTTCTATTTAAAAAGTTGATTAAATCAGTTGATTTTTAAAAATATTTTAGTGAAACCTAAAATTTTTATTGATTTTACAGTAAAAAAAAGGATGGTCAATTAATTATTTGCATTTTCCATTTTATTGATTTCGTGGATATCAATCACAAAAGTAGTAAAATTTAGAGATTTTTAAGAGGATGCTCAGTATGGTTATAAGTATACATATGAAAATCGATGAATTATATCTATGGGTTGACTGTTCATTTTTATTGAATTTATACTTAATTTACTGATTAATTTTTAATTATTTGAGCAACATGATATATATTTTATGATTTTAGAATAATTTAGTGAAATTTAATTTATGTGGGAAACATAGACTATTCGATTTTAGTTATTTTTGATGAATTTTTTATTTGATTGAATTTGTTGTCAGAATCAAATTGTGGTGATTTTCGATGGAAAAATGTTGGGTATCGATAACAATTTTGTAATACTTTAAAGAAAATTTATTTTTATTGGTAAAATTAAGATTTTTATTTTAAGGGAATTTGATTGGTTTAATACATATACTAAATGTTATCCGAATGATGAATTTTTAAGGATCTTATTCGGTTAAATATATATTTCTAAAGAAATTTTACAAAAAAAATTATGTATATTGTTGGTGCATTGGGGGAAAATGTCATTTCAATGGAAATGATTGATTAAGATGAAATTTTATGATATTTTAAGGGGAAATACTCGATTAAGAACAAGTTTTTTGTCATTTTTAGGGGGTTGAGTTGGTTGAACATCTGTTTTCAAAAGGTAAATATTTTCTAAATGGAGAATATAGAGGAGTAATTTATAATATTTCTAAGGGGCTTTGCTCAGATAGATATTAATATCTGTGTAAATCTTTTGTGAGAGTGGAAATATTGTCATTTAAAGAGAAATTATTGGTTAAGAAGAGAATTTATGATCTTTTAATGGGAAATAATTGATCACGAGATGGATTTTATTTTAAGGGGATTTCAAGAAATTTATTCGGTTGAATATCGATATGTCGGGGATTTTTATGAAAATAATGAATATAGCTGGGATTATTGTCATTTAAAGAGAAATGATTGGTTAAGAGAGAATTTAAGATAATTTTAAGGTAATTTGATTGGTCAAGAGAGGAATTTATAATATTTTTAAAGGAATTTACTGGAATGAATATTAGTGTTCAAAGGGTAAATATTATCTACTTGATAGGTTTTTATTAAAAGTATGAATATAGTTGATATAATGGAGTGAAAAATGACATTTGAAGAGGAATGATTGGTTGAGAGGTGAATTTGTAGTATTTTTAAGGGGATTGAGTTGGTTGAATTTATAAGATACTTAGGAAAACTGTTACTTTTTTCATTGATTTAAGGTTAATCAGAATATATCAATAAGATTTCAGTTCTAAGAAATTGTTTGATTCATGTAACTATTTATTTGATTTTATTAAAATATTTGTAATTCAATTAAATTAAATACTAAAATTGACTAGTATTTAAAACTTTTTTGTTACCCATTATTTAGGTTTTTATTGACAATTTTCTGAATAATTTAAATATTTACGATTATTTTCAGGAATCAAGAATTTAATAATTATTTATCCGGAAATTGTAGAATTAAATACTGTGAGCAGTCGATAACATACACTAATTTTCATTCAACAAGTACCTAGAACAATTACCTAACAATCTTATAAAATTTTAAAAAATGATCTAATAAATTTTTCAATTATTTTACAACTCAGTTAATTTTTTAATTGATAAGTACTATTCTCTTTAAAATTTGCTACTATGTTGAAGCTTTCTTTAAAAATATTATTTAAAGAACTAACAAAATTAATCAAATTTATTTAAAATTTACATCTTTCCCACTACTTTAATCAAATTCTATTCACCAGCTAACCACAATTTAATAAAAATAATTTCTACAAAGACTAATAGACAATCACATACATTTTTCTTATAAGTTTGGGTTTTCAGTAAGTGATATCAGTACACAAGAACCTATGTATGTATTGAAGCATGGTATCAGAAATTATAGTTATTTGATTTTAGTAATGTGGTAGATATTATTTTTTTTTCTATCAGTTTTATTCAAACCTTTAGCATCTTTGAGTTAATAATTTAAAGAGTCGAATCATTTTCAATAAATATATGAAAATTTATTCCAAGTACAATGAAAGTAATATATGTTTTGAGAAATTAATTTAAGAATATTTTTCTTATCAAGTTTCTTTTCACTAGCAATTAGATTAACCAATACCTGTAGTTACAAATTAATTTATCATTCAGTAAACAATAAGAGTTGGGGGTGAATAGATCAGAAAATCTATAAAAATAAATTTAAGTAATTATTTGATGAGTTAGCAATTAATTTATTTAGGGACATGTGAAAATTAAATGAAAAGGTTGACATTTATATTTGAAAATAACTTTAGGTAATTGTTCATTGTTGGACGCAATTAAAAATATTACAGAAATAGTAGAAAAATTTCAAAGTCTTTTAACTAAGTTTTACAAAATGTCAATAAATCACATACAAGACTGTAAAGAAATAAATTTTATTCAGAGAAAATACAACACTTGATTGGGCTTCAATGATTAATAATTTCTTGATAGCAATCAGGTAACTAACAACTAAACAATTTGGAGACATCAATGATCAATAAAAGAGTCGAGAAGTTAATAAAATTTGTAATTGAAATAGTATTTCTTTTGATTGTTCAAATTTTTATGTGCTTTTATTTAAAGATTTCTTGGTCAGTAAACAATTTTTGATATTGATTTGTTCTGTAACTAGTTATTGATAACATATTGTGAGTGTGTGAACAACCAAGTATTTTAAGGGGAAATGATTGAGAGAAAATTTTATTTTTACGTGAGTTAAGTTGGTTGAATATCGCTGTTCAAAGAGTAAATATTATACAAATTATACTAAAAAATTTCATTGTAAGATTACATTCAAAATTTTTTCAATTAAAAACATGTATAAAAATTTCATTGTAAAATTATCCTAAAAATTTCATCTTTAAAAATTATTTATAAAAAATTCAACGATATAATTATGCTAAAAATTCTATTTAAAAATCATGTATAAAAAATTTCATTGTAAAATTATGTTAATAATTTTATTATTTAAAAATATGTATAAAAAATTTCATTGTAAAATTATCCTAAAAATTTCATCTTTAAAAATCATGTATAAAAAATTCCATTGTAAAATTATCCTAAAAATTTCATCTTTAAAAATCATGAATAAAAAATTCCATTGTAAAATTATCCTAAAAATTTCATCTTTAAAAATCATGTATAAAAAATTCCATTGTAAAATTATCCTAAAAATTTCATCTTTAAAAATCATGTATAAAAAATTCCATTGTAAAATTATGTTAAAAATTTTATCATTTAAAAATATGTATAAATATTGATCGATAAAACTATACTAAAAATTTTATTTAATAAATTTTATCATGCAATATTGTCGACTCTTTAACTTTAAAAATTCTTACCTTATGTAATTTGCCTACTATAACTGCTTTTAAAATTACCCTTATGTAACTTAACTGTTGACTCTCTATTTAATTTTAAAAAATTCTTACCTAACTTACCATACTTTACTCTAGGCACCTTAATTTACTTTATGAACCTTAATTTACTTTAGACCCTTTAATTTACATTAATTTACTCTAATATACTAAAATTTTTTCTAATGTACTTTAATTTACTTTAATTTATCTAAATTTACTTTAATATACTCTGATGTATCCTAATGTACTTTAATTTATCTAAATTTACTTTAATATACTCTTATATACTTTAATTTACTTTAGACCTTTAGTTTACCTTAATTTACTTTAATATACTCTAATGTATCCTAATGTACTTTAATTTATCTTAATTTACTTTAGGTATGTTAAATTATTTTTATCTAGAGCCTGAATTTACCTATGAAAATTGTGTGAACAAATATTTCAAGTGTTTTTTTTAACAAGCCTATAAAATACCCCTGTCAATTTTTTATCAGTAGGCGATTCAAGCCATTTTTATTTTATGCCTATATTTATCTATAGAAAGTATTGACACCAAATATTGCATTGTTTTTTATTACGAGTTAAAATTATCCCTGACTATAGTGTGTTCATTTTAGGCGATTTGAGCCAATTTTAATTTTATGCATTTTTTATCGTTAGGCGATTCAAGCTAATTTATTTTAGTCTTTTTCAAAAATACCCCCTGACTATAGTGTGATTGAAAAAATAAATTTATTCAAAAAATATATTTCAATTTTAAAAAATCGCGCCAAAAACTAGAAAAAAAATTTCGAAAAAAAATACACACAAAAATTAATTAAAATACACACAAAATTAATTAAGTTGATTACATCATTATGTAATCAAGATAATACGAAATTAATCTGTAAATAAACCCCCCCTCCCCCTATTTTATTTTGCAATTTTTTGTATAGCAGATAGCCACCAACTACCTACTTATGTACAGATAAATAAAGGGTTTTTAATGAAAATGATCAGTAATAAATCAATTTTAAGTAGGATATTATGGTTAAATATCAAGTATGTACAGATAAAAGTAGAGTTTTATGTGAAATGATCGTTAATTTACCAAATAAAGGTGAAAAATTTAATAAATGGTTACGATTGAGGAGTCTTAATCAAGTATTTGTTGGGATATTAGGGTATTACTATTGCATGTAAGAGAAATTCATTAAAGATTCTTACTGCATTTTAATAAATCTAGCTATTGCAAGATTTAAGTAAACAAATTTCAATGTGGTAATTCATTAAATTACAGTAACTTTGGGGGTTAAATCCAATGTAAAGTAGAGAAATCAATAATTAGCTTTATATGTGGAATTATTGTCAGTAAATTGTAGCTTATTAAAGCAATCTTTTCTGGTAACATGATAGATTTTAGGTAAATCGAAGATGAATTCAAGGATTGAGTAGATTTATCCTTTTTGTCGATGATTTGTGGTATTTATTGATACTATAATAGAAATTCATTAAAATTTTATCGAAGATTTTAAGGTGGTTGGATATCCATTTGGACATTAAAGTATTTCAATATGCTAACAAATATTATTTTTCTTATACTGTTAAATTCATTTTGTATTGAAGAAAAGTATGTGTAGTTCAATTAATTGTTAAACTTTTAATAGGGATAATTAGTATATTTTTATATAGGCAAATTCTTATTGAACGGTAACCATAAATTATGGCATTTGATAGTCAATTTAACCAATATTTGTTGTACATGAAAATTTTCTAGTCAATCTATTTGCTTGAATCGTTATAATTACAACTTTTTTAGATTTGGAAACATTGGTGAGGTATTCTTTATAAGGAAACTTAGAATAATGAATTATGGTAATTGTAGCGTTTTACAATGCATATAATTAGATTAGGATAAGTGTTAAATAAAATAAGACGGTGATTAGCAACAAGTTCAACATTATATTAATTTTAAATGACTTTTGTTGATTTATTTAAAAAGATTAATGAAATTATGTTCGATTGAATAGTATGATTTCCTATCAATACGGTACCAATAATATTTAGAAAATAATTTGAACATTAAAATTTGAATTAATTTGAGTCGTTGTCATTGGTAATAAATAGAATTAACCAATCAAAATCAAGTATTCTATAATTTCATTTTCAAATTATTATTTTCATGAAAATTGTAATTATTTTAATTGATAAATTTATTAGTATTTTCAATAACCGGTTTTAGTTAAATAAGTTTATTGAAAAATAGTTTGTGCGTTTTCAAATTATTTTCAAGAAAACTGTAATAATTTTAATATATTATTAGTATTTTGAGTCTCGCGATTAAATTTATCGAAAAATAATGTCGTTGTCAATAGGAATAGTAACAACCAATCAAAATCAAGTATTTCGTTTGTACGTTTTCAAATTATTTTCAAGAAAACTGTAATAGTTTTAATAAATTTTTTAGTATTTCGTGTGTAGCGACTAAATTTATAGAAAAATAGTGTCAATAGCAATAGTAACAGCCAATCAAAATCAAGTATTTGGTTTCTACTTTTTCAAAATTAATTAAAAGAAAAGTTATTGAAATATGAATTTTATGTTGTTTCAAGAATAACTTTCTATTAAAAAATAAGTTCAGTCAATAATATTTCTAATTAACAACAGCATTTAATCAATCAATAATTTTACGAGTTTATTTAAATTGACGATTAATAAATTTATATACTTTTTAATCTAATTTCAATAGAGATTTTCAGTTTAATATTCTTAAATTAAAATATTTATTCATATTTTCAAACCATTTTTAACTGGTACTTAAAAATTGTCAACGATTTTTAAATATGTGTGTTTTTTACCAACTACTCTTTATTAAAGACATGTTTTACTTGGTATTTAGTAATTATTGGTATACATAAAGTTATAACTTTTAATCACATAGGGTTATAAGTTATCTTTCATCTTTTAGGGTTAGAATTGTGTCTTCTTTCATTATTTAGGTTTAAAATTATTACTTCTTTCATTATTTAGAGTTTAAATTATTAAATATTTCATTACTTTGAGTTAAAATTGTTACTTCTTTCATTACTTAGGGTTAAAGTTATTACCTATTTCTTCACATAGGGTTAAAATTCTTAACCTTTTAAATAACTTTATAACAAACCATGTAATAGTTTATTCATAAATTTATCGAAAAGTATTATAAATTATTGAAATATTTAATAGGCATCACCTGATGAATTTTTAATGGTTATTTAATCAATTTTTGGTTACATAAAGCTTTAATGTCCGAAATTAATTAGCATGTTGTTAATGAATTTAAATCTAATTTTACACGTTATGGTATCAACATTTAATTAGTATTTAGATCAAAGCTCTTATTAAAAACAAAAGTTTATTTAGATATCATTAGTATCAACATGACTGATATGGACAATGTAATACGTGTTTGTAATAAATTTACGTCTGAAAAATTATCTTTTTAATTGTGAAAGTTAAATTATTATCAATAGCATTATTATTAGCATTAATTAATCCAGTATGCGTGAATTTTTAAAAAATATTGATATAAACTCATGAATCGATTATTCTTTATCAATTTATATAGTTAGCCCAGTGACTTTCATTTGTAAACCCAGTGACTTATTTTCATTAAAACGATAGAATAGTTGTTACAACGAATTTAGTTGATGGTATCGCTAATAATTTATAGAGTCGAATTTGGTTAAGTATTTACATGTAAATAATCCGATGATGGGTTATTTTCATAAACTAATCCAATGTTTAAATCCTATGTTGAATGAGTTATTTTCAAATTCTTACATCAGTGGTGTCGGTAATTATTTGTTGATGGGTTCATCTCATATAGTGGGCGAATTATTTTTTATTTTCAAAATTAAATTTTTTAATAGAATATAAATCTGTATGTTTTATTTGCTGTAAATTTAAAAGTTTATAGAAATTGGTATAGTAAATCTTGTATAATTTAATTTTTTATATTTAGTTAAGTTGAAATTTTAAACTTTTTGAATTATTTTCTTAAAATATTGAATTTTGTAAATCCAGTGTTCAAATTTAAGTTTTGAGTGACTTGATTTTAATTAAATAAACTATCAATATACTATAATGCTTTTAAACTTAAATTTTCATGAAAATTATTAAAGTTTTATGATTATTTTGATAAAATTGTTATGTAATATACTACTAACAAAATAGTCAATAAGCTAAATAATTTAGAATTGAACATTTATTTTTAAGACGAGTTTGATCTTAATTTATTATATTTAATGATTATTTTATAATTTTTTATGTAATAATATAATTTACTATTGAAAATTTCATTTAAATATAATTTTTTAATATATCACATGCAAGTAATATGAATCTATGAGGTAAACAAAACTCTTACGTTTATATGAAGTAAACAGTATAATAATAATACCAATAGTACTAGTAAGTAATTTTGCTAAGTCTACGATGGGTGCGGATGGGTATGGATCGTTGATCGTTGGTTGGTGTGTGTGGAAGGTTCTAGAAGTTAGGTGTGTTGAAGGTTCTAGAAGGTAGGTATGTAGAAGTTGGTAGGTGTGTGGAAGATTCTAGAAGGGTAGGTGTGTTGGGTCCACAACTACGTGACATAATGATGGTTAGGTAACAGTCTCCGAGTAGTGACCAGTGACGTAACAAGTGTAACCAGTGACATAATAAGTGTGACCAGTGACGTAATAAGTGTGCGAGTGACCAGTGATCAAGTAACGTAAGCATGAGGACACTGACCAAAGGTCAATTACTAGGTAGTAACTAGTGGACAGAGGTCAATCTCCAGTAAGCAACAGCGCGTGCAGAGGTCAAATGTTATGTAATAATTACGTAAGCCAAAGGGGTTGTATCTGACGGGCTCACATGCTACTACTTACGCACGCCAGAACCTTCACGGGCACGAACTATTGGCGGGTGAACCACACTTACACAGTTCGATAGGGTGTTTGATTTTACTGTCTTGCAATATGTTTTGGCTGTAAAAATAAATAAATTTATTTTACCAGATAAGTTGGATAAAAGCTTCGATGCACAAAGGTTGTTGGTTGTAAATAGTTATTCAGCATATTATATCGTCCATGATAAATTCATTTGGAAAAACACGGCAAATTTGCAATTCAAAAAATCAACGTGAACTATTCATAAATTCATATGGCAGTGAACACACAAATCAATAATCATACACTAGCTAAGAGTGGTCGTGTTCAGACAAAACACTTACCAGTGTTAATTGCCTGAATGCACGGTTCACAGCTATAACGCTCCGACTCAAATAATACAGCATATTTATACTGCAAAATAAGACTGAAAAAATAAGACTAAATTAAGTATTTAATTTGTCAAAACACATCAGTATATATACCTATAATTTGACCTTAACCTTGCTTGTTATTTTTATTGCGATAAAACAAATTTGACCTTGAAATTATTTGTGCTATCTAAATTAAATTTTTATTATTTTCTTTATTTAAATTGGCAATTTATTTTTAAAATTTTTAATTGGATTTATTCAACCAAAAATATTTTATTTTAACTCATTTAATTCATTAATTTTTTACTTTTATATAACTTGTCGTTTTTCGGTCAAATTTTCTTGTTATTATGTTATTTTTTTGTATAAATTTCCTGCGTTTCTTGATGCATTTTGTATTTATTTTACTTTTATGTTTTTTGATTTTATATTTATTTATATTCTCTCAAATATTAGAATGTTCAGTTGATGTTGTATGTTGTATTTTAAGTTATCTTGGTGCTGGGTTTTCGTGCTGTATTACTGAAACATTTAAACAATTTTCAAGGCCGTTTGTGTTCTGGCCCAACAACATGATTATATAATGATAATTTTATGATAACATAATAAATATAATACATGGTGAACAAATTTAGTTTTATTATATGATTCAATAAATCCATACATTTCCATTGTTTGCTAACTCATAAATTAATTTCCTTAATTTTCTAACATAATTCATATAAAATCTAATTAAAAAATAAAGTTATTACAATAATGTTATAAAACATTATTAATTTAAAAATAAACATTTACTTGTTTTATTTAAGCAAAACGATTCAAGAATATTTAATTTTTTCAAAATCAAATGAATAAAAATAGCATTAATAATGAAAAATATAAGAATTTGCATTATAAATCTTATGAAAACTTAGACAATAATAATTTTTCATCAAAGCGTATCATTCTTGGTATTCTAATTTATCCCTTATCTGGGATTTGCATGTCGGCAGGATTGATGTTCATGTTGTTTAAAAAACCAATAATAGGTAATTATATTAGACGCTCATCGCTTTATCATTGGTTGGAAGCTCCTAAGTAATTTCATATTTATTTTTAATATAAATTAAAATTTTATTAGACTTGTGAAGAGTATCGACGGAATTCTAAGTATTTTATATGTAAATCCGACTATACGGTTGAATTTAGTTAACTTTGTGATGGATTTTATGGTTTTGCGTATTTATTTTACTCCCGTAATATTTCCTGCTAAGATTTACTCAGCATATAGTTTAAGTGGATATTTATGTAATAAATTTTAATGGCATGTTTCTAAAAAATATATGATAAAAATGGCTTTTAGTTTTATTATTAACTGAACGTTTGTTAATTGAATTAAAGTTAAATATCTTATTAAACTGCGATTGTGTTAATCAGTTTGTGTTGCTGGAAGGATTTCATGTGAATAATTTAATTTTAAAGCTGGATAATGAGCTTATTTCGATATTGGATTGTACAAATACTAAAGGCTCAACCTCTGTTTATTGATCTTTCGACATTTATTGAGAGGGCGTAGAAAGGAAAACATGCGATATTCACATTTCCTATGATTGATCTAAAACCAGGAATTTATTAAAGTAAATGTTAAATTTCCACAGGATTTCAAGCTGGAATTCCTCAGCCAATACAATTATTCTCAGGTAGGGTTGTCAAGTGGTCAACACAAAAAAGAGAACATTTTAAAGAAAAAATTATTAAAATCAAATTTTATACATAAAGATATTAAGGAACATGAAATTGCACTTATAATTCAAATTTGTACTTTAAAAATATAAATTAAATTTAATCATCTTCATCATCATTTTGATCACTTTTTTCAATGTATTTATCTACATTACTAACTTTGTTCAAAAAATTTTCATTTTCTTTTATTTCTTTATAAAATTATAGTATTACAAACAGTGCATATTGCCTCGGATTTTGAATTTGGTGTTGATTTAAAACATACAAATTTAGCTTGCAGTTCTTCAGTAAATAAACATTTTCGTTTACTCATATTTGGAGCTAAAATAGAAAAATCCAAGAATATAAAATATAAGACTCTAATTAACAATAATAAATTACATACTTACTTGTTTATTTAACACAAAAAAATATAATATTAATAATTACTTTTCACTTGCTTATTTTATTTATTTAACACAACAAATTATAATAATAATGATTTCTTATCAAAATCGTTAATACACACAAATTATTTCATCTTTAATTTTAAATTCAATAAATATTGACAGGACAGCAATAGCATAGCCTGCTTTTTTTCAAATTTTTGAATTTTTATACCGAGTTTCTTTTTAAATTTCAACTTGAATTAATTAAAAATCAGCGAAATTGAAAAAAGAGAACAATTTGAATATTTATAGAAAAAGATAGAGGACAAATAAAATGTGCTAAAAAAGAGAACATGTTCTCTTTAAAAGAGACCTGTTGACAAGCCTATTCTCAGGCATATTTTGTCATGAGATACCGAGTTTCAAAATAACTATTGCAAATGAGGTGAGAGCAAAAATATCGAGTAGTGGAGCATCCATAAAGACGTCCCCCCCAATGTATGCAATTTTTTACCTCTTCTCATCGTTCCTTTTGTTGAGCCAGAACACAAACGGCCTTGAAAATTGTTTGAATACATCAGTAATACAGCACGAAAACCAAGCACGAAGATAACTTAAAATACAATATAAAACATCAAATAAACACTTTAAAATCTGAGAGAATATAAATAAATATAAAATCGAAACAACATAAAACTAAATTAAAATAATAACAAGTGCATCAAGATCCGCACGAATTTTTAATAAAAAATAACATAATAACAAGAAACATTTGTACGAAAAACGACAAGTTATATAAAAGTAAAAATTAATGGATTAAATGAGTTAAAATAAAATATTTTTGGCTGAATAAATTTATTTAAAAATGTTAAAAATAAATTGCCAATTTAAATTAAGAAATTAATAAAAATTAAATTTAGATAACACCAATAAATTCAAGGTCAAATTTTGTTTAATCGCAATAAAAATAAAACGCAAGGTTAAGGTCAAATTATAGGTATATATACTGATGTGTTTTGACAGATTTTAATCTTATTTTTCAGTATTTATTTTAAATCTTACTTAGTCAATCTTACTTAAAAATTTAGTTGGTGTGTACATCTAGCTGAGAGCCGTGATAAGTATTTTGCCTGAGCACGACGGCTCACAGCTAGCGTATAAGTATCGATTGTAAACTAATGTCAGATGAATTGATTAAATGCTCATTATGATTTTATGAATTAATGCCGGATGAATTAATGAATCGTTCATGGCGATTTTATGAATTCCAATTGTCGTATTTGACCAAATGAATTTATGGACAATGTAGTATACCAAATAAAAATTTAAAGCCAACAATCTTTGTGCATCGAGGCTTTTATTCAACTCCTATGGTAAACTTATTTATTCATTTTTTTTCCGGCCCACAGCCACACACCAGCAAGATATTAAACTTATACATAATTATCGAGCAGTGTAAGTTCGGTGTAAGTCCGCCAATAGCTCGTGCCCGTAAGAGATCTCGCGAGGGTAACGACGGACTCGAACGTCAAATCATTGAACTAAATAGCTCGAGGGTAACTCGAGGGTGGGTCTTTTGGCTCAAAGTAAAAGTAGAATACGGCTCATTAATTGATAGGATAACTGGATAAAACTGTAAAATAAGGGCAGATCGCTGCTCAATTTTTTCGAATTAATGAAAATACTTTATCGAAAACGGTAGAATAAGGATGGAGTACGGCTAAAATTTTATATCAGTAAAGTATTTTCACAAAGCTGAGGAAAAAGACGAATCACTACTAAAAATTTAATAATAATAAAGATAAAATTAATGATAATGGTGGTTATAGCAATAATAATAATAATAATAATAATAATAATAATAATAATAATAATAATAATAATAATAATAATAATAATAATAATAATAATAATAATAATAATAATAATAATAATAATAATAATAATAATAATAATAATAATAATAATAATAATAATAATAATAATAATAATAATAATAATAATAATAATAATAATAATAATAATAATAATAATAATAATAATAATAAATATAATGGTAACGGTAGAAATAAGAATAATAATAATAGCAATAGTAGTGATAATGGATTAAAATAATACATATAATAGTAACAACGATAATGCTGGTAGTTATAATAGGGATAAGGGTAAGAGAGATACTGCGTGGATATTTAACATAACAAAATGTTTACAGGCCATAGAAAAATCATCAATACGGACAACTATATGAAGGACTAAGCGAATGGACATAAAGATAAATGATATGAGAATATAGAGTAACAATTGAAGGAGATAGGAGAACAATGGGACCTAAAAATCGAAATTGAGCACAGGCCTTCTATCGGCAGCTCGTTGGACCCATGGATCGTTCGGTCAATTATAGCATTAGCAATAGCGCTCACTTTTTGGGGACGATCTACCAACTCGAACACAGTTCCAACGTTGCTTAGCAACGGGTGCCGAGTGGTAAGCGAAAGATATTTGTATGGGGTTGTCTTGGTATCAACCATATAGTCTCAAATATTAACACCCAGAAACCCACCACTTTCAGTAATTCTCTGTTGCCCGTTATGCGAATAGGGGACTTTCTTAATGAATGCTCTTTAACCAAATTAATATCTAATAAACATAAAAATAAAGGAAATTTTAAACTAAAACAAATGAGTTAAGATCAACATAGCGAAACAGAAAACAAAATTGAATTCTTGGCGGTAGCTAGATTTATAAAAATGTTGGACAAAATCTAAAAATTTAAATTTTGTTAATCTGGCATACATCCGATGAAATTTAATAGCGAAAACTTAAAAATACGAAAAAAAGACCAAGTATTATCGGTTAGACGACAAACTGAATGAAAATATTTAGATATATTAAAAAAGATATAAAAATAAATAATAACAGTTAAAAAGTATGTTGGGGTTAAGGGATTTTCAAAAATTATTGTAATAAATAAAAATTTGGGAAAATACAATAATTAATTAAAAATAATCAAAAAATTAAAATCAATATTTTCCAGGGGAAATAGGTATGTGCCGATGCCAATTGACGAGACGAGTACGAAAATAATAATATATAATTAATTTGGGACCCCCAGAAAAAGTTATTAAAAAATACAAATTAATAAATTAATTAAAATGACGAAAACAAATAAATTAAATTAGTGAGAATTTCTCTCATTTGGATAAATTTAATTACGAAAGGAACTAATTTGTCAAAGATATTTTAGTTGTTAATTGAAAAGGCGGCTTCCCGTGGGGATTACTGCAATATTGTAAAAGTAACATTTGAATCATTGTGAAATTGTTGGTATCTAATAAAAGTTTTTCTGCGTTGAGTTATTCCAGTATCATTTAATGAACACGGGAATCAGAGCAAACAGTCCTACCGAACCAAATAAAATTATAACTCAACAAGTATAAGTAAACATAAACTTGAAAAAATAATCAAAATTTCCAAATCAGAAAATGATTCAATTTTAGAAAATAAGTACAAAAATCATACTCTAAATTGAATTCATTGTTTATTAAAAAGGAAAGATTAATATCCGTCAAGTAGGAGAAAAGTTATGAAATTTGAAAAAAATACGTGTGGTCGGTTTATTTTTACGCATCAAAAAAATATGTGGAAAATTACTTTATATAAGTCGATGTCAAATTGACAAAAATTAATACACGAAATTTAAATTTTGAAGTAAGAAGAAAATTCAAGAATTAATTTTACTTTTATTATTAATTTTATTATCATTGTTTGCTGTTCCTTTTATTATTTGTATTTAAATGTGATATATAAATAAATCTTTAATCACTAATAGGACTTAGGATTTTGATTTTTCATGTACCTTACTAGACACTATACATTATATTACAATCATGTACATTAAATTAGCATCCTATTTTTCTATTATTTATTTAGTTAGAGTTAATAGCCTCCATATTTCATTATCATTATTTTGATAATGTTGTCATCATTATCAAAATAAAAATGTTTTTAATGAACACAAATGAGTGTCATTATGTTTCAAATTAATTCCGGGTCGTCCTTACATTTGGTGGGTACTGGGTGTTGATGTTTGTTTAAATTGTTGTGGTTACCCGGACAACTCCATATAAATATTTTCTTGCTTGTCACTCGGCACCCGTTGCTAGGCAACGTTGGAACTGTGTTCGAGTGAGTAGCAAAAGAGCGCTATTGCTAATGCTGTAATTGACCGGACGCTCTCTGGGTCCAACGAGCTGTCGATAGAAGACTTGTGCTCGCTTTGAATAATAGGTTCCCTTATGTCGTAAGTTTTATCAATCGCATCTATTGAATTCTTTAAACAACGATTAAAAAAAATATTAACAAATATATATTAAAACAAAACCAGTGGATACATATTTCATAAAAGAAGCGATGCATTTTTAGTTAATCGGCTGCGTTGTATTTAGCATTCGAGCGGCTCGGCGTTTGGCCCGCTCCTTGCGTCCGGGTCGGTAGTTGCTTGTTTTTGGCGTGGCTTGCGGAGTCGCTACCGTCTCTCGGTAAGCCAGTTGGGTAGGGGTAAAGACGAGGGGGTAGGTTACTGCTGCCCCTTCTTGACAGGCCGATAATGCGACCTCCAGTCCCCTTATCTGCGTTCTGAGGCTCTGATTTAGCTGTGTCTCGTCCGCCCATCCATTTTGGGCTGCTGTAAGCCGTTGATAAAGCGCCTTTGCCTTCCTGGGCTCCATCCAGGCGGCCTTGGTTTGTTGAATTTCCGTTGATAGCTGGATAATCTGCTAGTAGAAATTCTTATTATTTTTCCATGCGTGCGCTAGTTCTTTCTTTAATATTTGCAGGGGTTCCATTTCTATAATAACGAAAATTAATTTTTGGACTACGAGTCTTAAATTGTTAGATTTCATCAAACAAACAATATTATTGTAGAATAATAAAAAAATTATAAAAGGAAGAACAATTTTGGATGACAGTAAATCATTTATTTAACATGCGTTTAGAGTGTACTCATCATAGTCAGCTTATTGGTGTCCTTATGAGGTCCACAGAGCATCAAAGCGCTCCCGAAAACGAATAACGGCCGCTTCGTGTTCCGCATACGGCTGGCACGGGGCATCGGATGAGCGTCTCCGCGAGCATTCATACTGTTGTCAGCGTGACTAATCCTAGGGCTATGTGGCGGCGTATACTCCTTAGTATCAGCAATCATACTGGCCGCTATATCTTCCTCCACGTTCCTAAGATATAGCCTGGCCCTGGCTATTTGTATGTTGAGATGACTCTGGTCATCTTCGAGTCGAGAGAGGAGGGACCGAGCCTGCGCGTATATTTCCTGGACCGGGGTTCGGCCGCATCCTCGTTTTACAGAGGTGTACGTAACTCATTTCTTTCCATGGATCGTGAAGCGTCCCGTTTAGGTCCTCTCGGTTGGAGCATGGAGCCGTACTTGCTCTGCCAGACTCGCTGCCAGACTTGTCGCCATTGGTCGGCAACCCGCGTGGGAACTTGGAAGAGGGCTCCTGATGCATCTACAATTGAGTACATAGTCATCCAGATTCTCCTCACAAAATTGTCTATTGCATAGTAATCAAGGTAAAAATTCAACTGGGTCGGTCACTTGGTTTGCTACAAGAAAGGCCTCATTGTTGTCTATAAAAACTATTAGCAAAGTACCTTAATTCGCTCCGTCTTCTTATCTAGCGTACTATTTACAGATTCCGGTATCAATTAAAATAACGCATTAAATACGATCTATGATAAATGTGCGAGTATGTCATTGCCAAAGTAGGCATTAAATAAGACCTGGAAATATTAAATAGAAGTCTACAATATAAAAGAACAGAAAGATTTAACGAGAAAAGGAAAAAAATATATCTGCATACAATTACGGTATACTCGATTTTGACATAAAAAAACTAGCAACTCGACAATAAATTGCACCCGCAAATTTTATTTAATTTAAATCGAAATTATAACTATTTTTGGTATTTTAATATCATCTTATATCACAAGATTATCAAATGTTTTTAATTAAAGTTTAACTAATTTGTAAAGTAGAAATAAAACTCTATTTTAGAAATAAACCAAATTTTTAATGAATATTTTATTTTTATTGTAAAGTATCCGTAATATTTCCAAAAAAAAAATATTTTAAAAAAGGTTTCAAAAAAAAAAAATAAAATAAAAGTTAATTTAATCTCACATTACTTAAAAATCCTTATTAAGAATACATATATATTTAAAAAAAATTTTAAAAAATAACATGCATACTTAGTGAAATTACTATAGGGAGGGTACAGTTAAATGTCCAAACAGGTTTTATTAAATGTCGATTAAAAAAAAAAATCATTGTCTTAACCTACTATACCTATTTATCTCGCTTGTCATACAGATCATTTCATAAAACACCTCAATCGTTTCTTTATTTGTCCGTTTAATTTGTTACAAAAATTTTCTAGTATTATTGAGATAATAATAATAATTAAATGAATAATGAGATTTTCTTTACTTAATTATTTAATTTGCCACTAAGAGAATTTATTTATTTAATTTGATTACAAAAAATTGATGTTACTGAAAAGAATCTTAATTGAATAATTACTTAATTATTTGAATTACCACTAAGAGAATTGTTAATAAAGTAATTTAAAATTTAATTTACTTATCTATTCATTTTAATACCAGTAGAATCCATTATTATTTGGGAGATTGCTGATAGCCTACCCTGTCTGCTGATTATTATGATATCATCAAGGATCTATCCTGAGCTTTCTCGGCATGGAACTTTGACAGCAAAATTGTAGATCTCCTTTATCAAACAATTTTGGCTATGCAAAAAAAAATTTGGTTGACACAATGCTAGTGGATTCGCTATTCGGGTTAATTCCTCATCGAACAGGTTGGAGTTGGAAAAAAAACGTGCACGATATTTGGGCTGACATCTAGCGTTTTCGACTTAACCTTGATAATTTATTTCATGAAAATTAACGTAAGCTTCATAATAAAAACAAAAATTCTTTTATTTCTAAAACTATCGTTAGCCTAAATCGGATTCACGCGGTTGATATTGAGCTCCCGTCTAAGACTTATATGATTAGAAGGAAATTTGAATATAGGAATGGATTTACCTGTAACGTTGGATAGGGATTCCGAAGGCATAGCTTCAACTAGGGGCGTCACTGGGGCGTTTCTATCCATTCTATCCGGTTGGACATACATTTTAAATATCTGTGGATTAATGATTTACCTCGATTCGTCCGTGATTTTATTATTATCGAGTGTGTCTGATGATGAGCGATTTTATTACCTGTGCACACTTCCTCGATCGCGAGTAGATGTGCGGGTCAGCAGTTGTTCTGGTTGACCTACTCGCTATTTTCTCTGGGTGTTTGTGTTTTCCTCTTCTCGGTAAGTGGTTGTATTATTTGTGTACGAAAATTTTATTGATTGACATTTTTAGAAAGGTTGCGGTACACACTAAATTGTTTTCCTAAAATTCGCGGTTTATTCTCGTTGTTTTGATTTATTAAAAGAAAACTTTTGGAGTTTACAGTGGATTCATTTGTGGATAGTGTTAGCGCTATTTCCTTTAGTAAGCCTTAATTTTTATATCGTTCATTTATACTATTTTATTAGGATCTGCTTCATGTGTATAGCGTCTTAAACTGAATGACGATCTCATTTTATTTATCTCTATTTCAGGTGAGGGAATCGGTTACCGGCGGTGTATTTCATAGGTTGGATTCAAATACAATTAAGGAATTTGTGAAATTTATTATCTATTCTCCAGTGTAAGTTGTAAATGGGTGTTGTAGATAATTTTATTTTTATCTTAGGGGATTTGATGTTTGATTCTCGCATCGACGGGCTCGGTTTCCGGATGAATATGGATTACGCTAGCAGCTCTTGTATGATTTATCTGAGTTATTATTCAAGTGTGCCAGACAATTTCTTGCAGCACCACTTGACGATGATCGATTTTCAGACTAAACTCCGCAACGAAGATTGAATAAAGGGCTCTCAATTCCTGATAGCAATTATTAAGAAAGTATTGAGGGGTATATGAGTCCTAATGGTGCATCTATATTGGCTTTTCAACACGAAGAAATGCATTCATCAATTGTTTGTGAGTAAATGGTCTTGAATTTCTTCTTCTACTATGATGTTGGGTATTTACAATAAATCTATTTTTAAATGGTTTCCTTTTTTCTGTTAATATATGTTAAAGAAGGTTTTACTGGGTAGATTCTGTAAAAGTGAGGTAAATTTATACTATATTGGTAATCTAATGCGTTAGACGATCATCTCTTAAGTGGGATCTACTAAGTTGTTTAAAGTTAGTTCGATTCTAATTTTAAATCGGTATCATTCATAATTTATTTTCTGCGGGGTCGTGCGTATTCTCGTACTCGATTAACCATTGTCATATTGAGGAATTACTTTTCACAAAACAAGATTTACCGCTATATCCTATTTCCTTTTTTAATTCATCAACTGTGATCGCGGTTGATTATCTAATATTTATAATGGATTATAATTCTGCGGGGATTCATGGTAGTTTGAACTTTCCTATAACTTTGGTTTGATTAAATTCTTTTAGGGTGTGATTTTAGAGTCCTAATTGGGTTTACGTTTATTCTACAATTGATTTCTACTAAGTTTCTTTATGACATACTATTAGAGTTTGACTTATAGGTATTCTATGGATTGATTTTTCTATTTCTTTATGATATGAAGTTAGAAAGATATAGCAATGATTTCGTATTCCCGTCACCTTCTCCTTCAGTTGATCCTAGGCGCGTTTGTATTTATATTATAGTTAATGAGTGCCCACTGGACTACTCGTGTGGTGATTTTGATCCGTATGTAAAATAGTTTAGGTCGAATTTATGGAAATTGGGGGACGAGGAGATAGCCAAAAGACCATTTCCTTATCCCTCTCTTCCCCTATACGGCATAATATTGACGTTCCGCACGCCGGAGCCTTCACGGGCACGAATCATTGGCGATTTTCCACGCGCTTACACGAATTCGAATAGTATGTTTTACTTTAATAACTTGTAATGTGTCTTGGCTGTGGGCCGGAAAAATTTCGACAAATATAAAACAAAGTTTTTATGCATTATAAATATTTTATTAAAATAACAATATAAATTACCCGATCCAAGCATAAAAAAAATTATCATAAAACATCACCCTCCCCACGCCGACACCCAAACAGAGCTCAATCGAGGTTGCGAGGATGCGACGTGGAGAGAGTTTTGAAATAAACAAAAACTCTCACTCACATCGTAATAAAACTATTTCACAACTAAAAACGATTTTCAAGTTTCAAAACTGATTAAAACTGATTAAAATTGTGTAAAAATGAATCGGTATATATACCTATTGTACGACCCTAACCTTGCGTGTTCTTTTTGATTTAGTAAAACAAAATTTGACCTTGGAATTTTCTGGTATATTCTAATCTTTAATTTTATTATTTTGGAATTTTATTTGACAATTTTTTGCTTAGAATTTTAATTGAATTATTTCTAATTCAAATTATTTCATTTTTAAATAAATAATTAAATAAATTTGGCAACGATTTAATTAAACGATAACGCCAATAAAAAACCTTTCTTACGATATATTTCGATAGCACAGCTATCATCTTCAGGTACTCAAAACCAACTAAAAATATTATGAATTAACATTTAATTTAAACAAATTATTTTTTATTAATTTAATTTTTTAATAAATAAATATTTTTAAAAATATATTTTAAATTAATTTTAAATTTTAAATTTTTTACTTATATTCTAATTTTTTAAAAATTAATGCAATTTAAAATTTTCAATTATTTTAATAATATTAAAAGAAACAAACATGATTTAACATACGTAAACTATTTAAAAACATTCAAAACATTCGTAGTCACAGCACTCTGCACATTAATCTTTGGATCCAATGACCTTATCAGCAATGCTTCACATATCACTCGTTCCCAATAACTATTAAAACTTCTCAACAAAATTCTAAAATCAGACATTCCGATATCACTTTTACAGCCTCTATTGTGTTCACTAATATTGGTCAAACCCTTCAATCGACAATGCTCTAGAACTCGAGTACAGAGATGACGGGAAGTCTCTCCAATGTATGTGGCATTACACCCATTACATGTAAATTGATAAACGAGATCAGAACACAATCCAACCGGAGTTTTTGATTTATTAATAAACATATTGCGTACCTTACACGAATTAGAGACGATCTTATACTCTAAATTTCCTATCAGTTTACCCAACTTCCTCTTATAATTTGTAAAGCCTTCAGAGTACGGCAATACTAACACATATTTAGGCTCAATTTTTTTATATCCATTTTTACAATCACCCAGATCAACACTCAATTCACACCCATCCGACAAATTACATTCAGACTTTCCACAACATGGATCCTTAGGATTTTTAATCAATTTATCAACAGTTTCTTTTATCATTAACAATAAAAATGATTTAGAATATCCATTCTTTATCAACAACTCAACCAATTTATCAACACTTTTTACCGAATTAGCAAAAGTAGAAGATAAAGCCCATGAACGATAAATCAATCCTTTCACCATATTTCTCTTATACTTAAATTCACAAAAGCTTTCTGGAGAAGTATAAAGACCAGTATCAGTTGGTTTTCTATAAATCTCTGTCTCATACTGTTTATCTTTGCGTTGAATTAACAAATCCAAAAACGCAATTGATGACTTTCTCTCCGTTTCACATGTGAATACAATGTTTTTATGTAAACTGTTCATAAACTGCAAAAACGGTTCTACATGTTTCTGGTTTTCAAATATAAGAAAAATATCATCCACATACCTTTTATAAACAAAAGGTTTTTCAAATTGGAAAGAAGCAATTTTCTTTTCCAAACTAGCCAAAAATATTGATGCCATCGTTGGTGCTAAAGGGGAACCCATAGCGACTCCATCTATTTGTTGATACCATTCATCATTGAAAAGAAAATTGACATTTGAAGTAGCAAATTCAAGAAGTTTTCGAAATGCCCTTCTATCCAAAATGTGATGTTCCGAATCATTTTCATTCCACAACGCACAGCATAAGTCAATTGTCTCAACCAGTGGCACATTCGTAAACAAACTACAAACATCAAACGAAACCATAACATCATTCATACTTCGTTTTTGTAGCTTTGCAATACAAGAAACAAACTCAAAGCTATCCTTACATTCAAACTCTGATCGCATTAATGGTTTTAATAATCCATCTAAAAACTTTGCTATTTTATACTGGGCAGTACCAACCATCGACAAAACTGGTCTCATAGGTACACCATCTTTATGGATTTTTGGTAGCCCATATAGTTTAGCTGGCTGCGATCCTATTGGACGAATAACCATTAATGCGATCAGAGTTTGAATGTAAGGATAGCTTTGAGTTTGTTTCTTGTATTGCAAAGCTACAAAAACGAAGTATGAATGATGTTATGGTTTCGTTTGATGTTTGTAGTTTGTTTACGAATGTGCCACTGGTTGAGACAATTGACTTATGCTGTGCGTTGTGGAATGAAAATGATTCGGAACATCACATTTTGGATAGAAGGGCATTTCGAAAACTTCTTGAATTTGCTACTTCAAATGTCAATTTTCTTTTCAATGATGAATGGTATCAACAAATAGATGGAGTCGCTATGGGTTCCCCTTTAGCACCAACGATGGCATCAATATTTTTGGCTAGTTTGGAAAAGAAAATTGCTTCTTTCCAATTTGAAAAACCTTTTGTTTATAAAAGGTATGTGGATGATATTTTTCTTATATTTGAAAACCAGAAACATGTAGAACCGTTTTTGCAGTTTATGAACAGTTTACATAAAAACATTGTATTCACATGTGAAACGGAGAGAAAGTCATCAATTGCGTTTTTGGATTTGTTAATTCAACGCAAAGATAAACAGTATGAGACAGAGATTTATAGAAAACCAACTGATACTGGTCTTTATACTTCTCCAGAAAGCTTTTGTGAATTTAAGTATAAGAGAAATATGGTGAAAGGATTGATTTATCGTTCATGGGCTTTATCTTCTACTTTTGCTAATTCGGTAAAAAGTGTTGATAAATTGGTTGAGTTGTTGATAAAGAATGGATATTCTAAATCATTTTTATTGTTAATGATAAAAGAAACTGTTGATAAATTGATTAAAAATCCTAAGGATCCATGTTGTGGAAAGTCTGAATGTAATTTGTCGGATGGGTGTGAATTGAGTGTTGATCTGGGTGATTGTAAAAATGGATATAAAAAAATTGAGCCTAAATATGTGTTAGTATTGCCGTACTCTGAAGGCTTTACAAATTATAAGAGGAAGTTGGGTAAACTGATAGGAAATTTAGAGTATAAGATCGTCTCTAATTCGTGTAAGGTACGCAATATGTTTATTAATAAATCAAAAACTCCGGTTGGATTGTGTTCTGATCTCGTTTATCAATTTACATGTAATGGGTGTAATGCCACATACATTGGAGAGACTTCCCGTCATCTCTGTACTCGAGTTCTAGAGCATTGTCGATTGAAGGGTTTGACCAATATTAGTGAACACAATAGAGGCTGTAAAAGTGATATCGGAATGTCTGATTTTAGAATTTTGTTGAGAAGTTTTAATAGTTATTGGGAACGAGTGATATGTGAAGCATTGCTGATAAGGTCATTGGATCCAAAGATTAATGTGCAGAGTGCTGTGACTACGAATGTTTTGAATGTTTTTAAATAGTTTACGTATGTTAAATCATGTTTGTTTCTTTTAATATTATTAAAATAATTGAAAATTTTAAATTGCATTAATTTTTAAAAAATTAGAATATAAGTAAAAAATTTAAAATTTAAAATTAATTTAAAATATATTTTTAAAAATATTTATTTATTAAAAAATTAAATTAATAAAAAATAATTTGTTTAAATTAAATGTTAATTCATAATATTTTTAGTTGGTTTTGAGTACCTGAAGATGATAGCTGTGCTATCGAAATATATCGTAAGAAAGGTATTTCATTTTTATTTCATTTTCATTTTCATGAAATTTCGCATTTTTTAATAAATTGTCAAATTTCGGTCAAATCGTTGGGTTTTCGTGTTATGTTTATATTTGTATCGTGCGGATCTTGTTGCATTTTGTTATTATTTTAATTTATTTTTGTGTTTATAATTTTATATTTGATTGTCTTCTTTTTCGTATTGATAGGGTTAATTGGTGTTTTAATAGGTTTGAGTTTAAATCTGCATGTTATTTTTGCATGTGTGTTACCGATTCATTTAAACATTTACAAGGCTGTTTGTGTTCTGGCCCAACACATTTTTTAGGTTTAGAACCTCGATTGCTGTCAAATAAATATCATGCGAAGTAGATACAATCAGGGCCGGCTTTACTTACAGGCAGAGCAGGCGATCGACTGTAGCGGCCGAATGCGTCCCTCGTAATTTATATCAAATTTGCTGAAATATAGTTTACAGAATGAGTTAATACCAATTTATCAAAATTTATATATTGCTTTTAAAATATTGTTAACAATGCCAGTAAGCGTTGCTAGTGGAGAAAGGAGTTTTTCTCATCTAAAACTAATAAAAAATTATTTGAGGTCATCCATGACACAAAACAGACTATCTGGACTATCTATTTTGTCTATTGAAAATTATATTGCGAGAGCAATAGACAAAGAAGATATTCTACGAGAATTTACAAATCTAAAAGCATGAAGAAGATTTTAAACTTTGGAATACGGTTACCAGATAAAGGTGTCCAATAACTCCATTTTTTATATATACTGTACGTACAATGCCACTGTATTTATTTTTCATAAGTGAATAAAGAAAGTTAAAGTTCTTTTTCTGTTTGTTTGATGGCCATCGATTTAAAACAAACCCACAAAATTTAAAGTTGTTGATACTATTATTATTCCTTATTGTTTTATTTTTTTATTTAATTATGATTACTGTTGGAGGTAATTTTTTTATTACAAATTTGCTTTTTTGTGTTATATTTACAAATGAATAATTAGCAAACTTGTGTTTTTTGTTATTTTACTTAGTTCTGCTCGTGTTAGGGGGGGCAAAAAAAAATCTTGCCTGTAGCAGCAAAAAGTCTATGGCCGACCCTGGATACAATGTTGCCAATTTTTATCATTATCTCGATCATTCTTATTGTCATAAAAAATTAATATATTTTTCATAATTTCATTTGGATTTCATAATTTTATTATTCGTATTCGTTACTCATTCATGTAAGTAAATGAAATTATAATTTACCATCTGGTCACGCTAGTGGTTAGGTTGTAGGGGAAGTGTGACGAAATTCCACTCGCTCAGCTACTTCCTCGAATAAACCCCACCACCCGACCACCTGTTGGCTGATGTTGAGGCATGGGGAAGATCTAAAAAATTATTACATATTCAAAAAGAATATATTATACGAAGAGCTTAGTCCGAAGATTTTGAATCAAAATATATAAGTCAAAAGCCGAAAACAGAACAAATTAACCAAGTTGAAATATATCACATCGAACGAAGAAGCCAGTAAAAGCGGATTAATTGGGAAATGATCACTAGCAAAACAGAATAGAAGTTAATTGAAAAGTGTGTAAAATCAAATCAAGTCAAAGATATGATCTAAACCAAATTGGCAATGTCTATAATGAAATAAGAATGAAACTCACAGAAAATGATAAGGATAAAAAGTTAATAATCTGTCTATGATACCTGTACTATTATTATTAATGTTCAACCAGTAAATTTTCCCGGTATGGAATCGTGCAATGGGTCAAAGACCTGTTTGTTTTCTATGCCGGCCAAATTTACTAGATGGATATGTTACCGTTGATTAGATTAAATATCGTTTATGTCGACGGAGCCCCCTCAATCCGTATCCATGACTTCATTTAGTGCTGAACAGCAGAGCGATTGTAATGTCGGAGCATTAAAACTCGATCTTGGTTAAAAATATAATAACTACAATTTTGGTTTTGTCTTATAGGTTCGAATAGCAACAAAAAATATAAACTTTTATATGTTTGACTTCATATCAAGTAAAGAAAAGTAGAAGAGATATCATTATGCCGTATCCTCAAGTCTTTGTTTCATGTAAAGAAAGAACGATTAAGAATTTTTGTTATTTGTTGTTTTACCTAAACCTTTGACACTTCTAATTCCTGGCAAAAATTAAATCAAAGCAATTCCTACTTTATTATTAACATGAAAGGAAAAGGAAAATAAATAAAAACAAACAGCAATAAGCTACAACCATTCCAAACCATTCTAAGATCTTCTTTGAATTCCCATGAAAACTCGTCAAGAAAAGAGAAGGAAATTTCCAAATAAAATCCTCATTCCAAGATTAAGGATGTTGGATAAGTCTTATTATTTTTTCTTCAATTCTAAAAAGTCGATTTTATTTCCATTTTTCCAAATCGGTATTTTTGGTATGAAGCATCAGATGGGGACTTCAACAATAGGTTATACGGCTTATATTCCGCATCTTTGAGATATTGATGGAAAGTTGATGATTCAGAATGAGGACGATATGAACCCTAAAATGACCAGTCTATAATTTTACTATGATCTAGTATCAGAATATTATTAACCAACTTGATGGATCAATCTATTAATATTAAACTACATGCTAAATAACTTAAGATGGGTTAAACCTTATTAATGTCCTCTTCACATCAACCTTGGGTTGATGGAATTCGACATTGACAAGGAAAGGCCAGCTTGGGTTGAAGTACAAAAATCTCTTATTTTTAACATCATCATCACTAAAATTTTCCAAAGAATTAAATTGTTTTATTCAGTGAACTACAATAATTCGGATAGAAAGATTTCCAAAAGATGTGGCTCGATATCATAGCGAAGCGCTCCAGCAGTCTCAACAAACCGAGTCGCTCATCAGGAAGTGCCGTAGGATGGAAGAGAAATATTAAACTACTACTTGAATATCCCACCAAATTTTTATCAAGGTCTTGTATAGATGATTTAAACATTTTGGAGTTTATCTTGAATCTTTTAATCTTTTTCGATTAACATTTATAATTCTCATTATCTGTCACCTATTACAATTCAGGACAAACTTGATAACATTTTCATTTCATATCTAACCGAACTTTCGTGCGGTATTTTTTTGCTCATTTTCCTGGCTATATTTATTTCATAGAAATGTAGAAAAACAGTATTATATCAAATCCTAATTTTTCTTCAAATTTCCTACAAGTTTGAGACGGATCTTTAATCAAGGTCTTCTGAACAGTTCTTTAGGAACTGTTTTTTAAAAAGTCTTTGAATTATTTACTAATTGTGTAGTAAATGTTTGGCTACGTCGAGAGCGATAATTTTTTTGAATAAAGTATTAATATTGTTTGTTTAAATTCATATTTATTATTTTGTAGAAATAATTCCACGGGGATTTATTGGGACGTTTACTGTGTTATTGTCGTGAATGCGTCAAGTACCGAAATACTCAGAAGGTAATCAGAAGTGAAAAAGAATTTGGTTAAAAATGTGCTTTATAAAATTTTAGACATTATTGACTTACTAATTTATTTTTAATGATTTTTTATTTCATATTCATTTTATTGTTTTCGTGGTATTTGTTTCTTTCGAAAGGTTCTTTCTGTTAGGTCATTATTTTGAAGATTTTATTTGAAATATTTATGATGTCGGGCAATTTTCATAGTCAAGGTGATGTTGCTACTTGTGGATTCGTTTACTTTTTTACTGTAACTTCCCAATCTTCATTTGCCATAAGTCTCGTCAATGAATTAAAAAACGGCAAAAACCCTTTTTTCAATATTGAAATCCAATGCGAATGTTTAATTTGGATCTCGACTCCAAATTTTAAGAAATTGACCAATTATTGTCTGTTGGAGGGAATCATTGAACAAACCGACGAAGACAATTGGAGGCGTTTGAAAACTATGTTGGAAATCTTTTTCCAGAATAGCTCTGAAGATTTAAATGAAATGACTCTAAATTTTAATTTCAAAGGAATTGACCGGATTCCAAGTTTTTCCCATTTCTATGAGGCCAACAAGACAATCAATGAGTCTGTTATCCGGGATCAATTCATTCACAGAAAATTAATGAATAAAGTGAAAGTATTTTGTTCAAAAACCAAAAGTAAAGTCCCGAATTGTAAAAAACAATTGCAAAATCATGTCAATACCGACTCATCAAATCAAAACAAAGTTTTAATTCCTAAAATTAAAACAATTAAACCAACCAACGACTTAGAAGATAATTTGAAGACTATATATTCTAAATACCCACGAAGCTATAAAAATGGACCGATTGTTACAAAAAATATTAAAGAGAAATTAAAAAAAAAGGAAAATAAAGATATATCAGCGATAAATGTCATTCCAAAAATCACAAGTAATTTTTTGAAATGTCAACCGAACCAAAAAAATTGTTTCTTCCACGCTGCCAATGCCAATCATGAAAAGAATGCTGAGGCACTTCCTTACAAATTGGAAAAAGATACTCTAAAGTTGCCGATTTCAAAAATGCTTCTCAAGCATCACAAAACTGTGACGATTGATTCGCCACAACTGGAAATGGTGAAAAAATATGACAACAAAAATACCAATTTAGAGACTGGGAACTTTGTAATCACCTATGAAGTCCATGATTTAGTGTCAAAGCGTGTTTCAAATCAAAAAAAGCTAAAAACAAAAGAAGTGAATATATTCTATGGAAATTGTGTTTCCAAAGTATTCAACAATATGCAAATAGTCTGTCAACTGAAAACCTCAGAGATAATGAATCTAGAGAAAAGTATTCCACTCAAACAAAGAATGATTCTAAGAGCATTAGAACAAACAATAGTTGAGATCAGAGAATTCTTTCTGTCATATCAAGACATTGAAATGCCGTACCAGACGATTGATAAAGTTATTAATCAGAAACAGCTGAAATTAAAAATGGTTTCACAGGATTCATTTCTTTCCGACACTGTTGATAATACTGTGAAGTTCACAGATAAATCAAACCTACAAAACGACATAAATTACACAACATTTCCGACTTTAGTATCTGACTCCTACTTCGAAGAAACTTATTCATTCGACAAAGAACCTGCAATATTTTCAAAGGAACTAATAGCAAAATCTATATTAAATCAAAAAGATTCTTTGACATCAATCGTTTCTGAGAACTCGAAATTCGATGACGATTATGACAAGGTCTCCATAATAAATGATAATGAAATCTTTCAGTCAGTGTCAGAAAAGGAGATATATTCCTATAACTTTGAAGACTTGGTAATTTCAACAAAAGATTCTGGAATCAACGTTGAAGACCAATCGTGTTTGATGAATGAAAACGTAACATCAGATGTGGTCACCGATGTAACTCCCTTATCCAGGACACCACAAACAAAAGAGAACGGAATTATAAACCTAGGCAAAGTGCTAGTTGATAAAAATCAGAATTTTAATATTTAAAATCTAAAATCATCGAAATGTGCACTCATTAAAACGAAACAGAAATAATTTCCATTATTAATGCGTATTAATATTAATAGCTTAATAAATTATCAACAGATCTAGAAACAGACTTTCGACATATTTCAAAAGATTGGTTAAAGAATTCTTTCATGGCATGTATTATTAAAAATATCAATAAAACATTTAACGAAAATTTTAATTTTCTAATTAACCTGAAGTTCCCCATCATTTCATCTTTTAACTTTTCCAATGCTTGTAACTCTCAAAGAGATATAGAATGTCAAACCCCCACACTAAAAAAGTGAAATAAAATTCTTTTGTGACTTTCGATTTTTATCTTCTGCAAAAATTCAATTGTAAATTGTTCAGCTCAATTCTGATTCTTTGCTTACGTTCCTGTAGTTAATTCAGAACCAAATAATTCATAGGAATTGGTGAGTAGTAAATGGTATCCCTATCTCTACCGTCCTGTATCAATTTCATAATGTCCAGACATTACTTCACTCCAAAATCCTTAAAAACTACCGGTTCAAAACCCTTGTGGATCAATCAGGTTTTGGAAAGTACCAAAAACTGAGCGACTATTAGTTTATTATTTATTTGTTGTTATGAAATTTATCATAATAAATTCTAACTATTAGTGTTCATATATTGATTAAGTAAGACCAAACAAATTAAAATTTTTAGTTCCACAAAACAGCTTCTAGGACTTGATTTAATGACCTTTGTAGTAAACTACAAGCCCCACAAGCAATAATCACTCTTTTCAACAGTGGTAGATTCCGGTCAATTCGATTGGCAGATAAACACTTGAAATCTCAAGTCTAGCAAACACATTTTTTTCTTCTTAACTACATTCACCTAGTTCAACTAAATTTCAGCAAAACTATAAATCTAAAAATAATTAGTAATATTTACATACGGTCTTATCTCAGCTATCATCGTAAGAGATTTTCTCTTTTTCTTGGGTTTCCCCATGGAGACCAACTCAATTTGAAGAAATATTCTTCAACTTCTGATCTTTCAACTACATTAAAAACTGATTTATTTTTCTACATCACACAATTTTTAATTAATTAAACTTTTATTTTTATATTAAAACTTCATATGAACTGCCTTCAATCTGATATTATATTAACTTCAAACTTTCTCCCTTAAGTAAGTTGATTTTTCGACTTGTAATTTCATTAATTACTTTGAAATTATTTTTGATTGATTCATGACACATTTTAGGATTCATTTACCCCAGAAGTGGACAAAGTCCGGCCCGCCAAGACAATTACCTGACCCACGAGGCATTCGAAAAAATTGATTTAATTTCATATCCACCAGTTCTGGAAAACTAAAATTTTTCAAAATTATAAACTTTTTTCAATTTTCGAATCATTCAACCTCGAATTTTATATTATAAAATAAAATAAGTATACCAAACCATGCCTTGTATTGTTTAAATTTTAAACTTAAAAATATTTCCGGCCACAAACTCGTACAAATCTATTGGATTGGCCCGCTATCAAAAAAGTTTGCCCACCCCTGATTTACCCAAACAATATTTTTAAATAAACACCAGAAATCTTTTTTTTGTTTTACGAAACATTCATTCGATAAATTTTAATATGATTTTTGGATGCCATTAGCAGAGGTTTGCAATATGATGTTCGCATAATGGAAACCAAAGATCTGCAGCTGTAAAATATTTCAGTTCTTAGAATAGTTTGTTTTAAATAATAGCTTGTTAACAAGAAAAAATTCATGTTTAAGTAAAATAAAAGATTTTCTTGATTGGAATTATTTAACAATAAAATTTAATGTAAAAAAATAATTAAATTAATTGTTTTAAACTTTTAATTAATTAATTAATTATTAAAATTTAATTAATTTAATTAATTTTAAAAAAATTTATTCACCTTAAAAATAAATTTTTTTTCAGAAAAAAATTTAAATTATAGAAAATGAGCAGTAGTTTTATCCCGATTTTTTCCCCCGCAAGTTTCATTAATCAAAATATCGTCGGGCGGGCATTTTTGATAACTGACAGACTGGATTTAAATTCTCAAAACCAATACTAATAATAATACGAAGAAGAATGTTTTTTATTGTGTCGTATGAAAACAAGACAAGTAAGAATTATTTGGATGAAGAGACAGATTAATATAAAAAAAATTCAGTCAAATCTCGACTCTCAGATCCGTTATAGGTAGCTTGTCGCAAAGTAGCTGAATGCATATTCACTTATGTTGTTGTTGTTGTTTTTTGTTCGTTGTTACATGCATGTTTGTTTATGGCTTATCGAGATTTTCTAAACAAAATTTCTCTATTAAACGAGACACTTTGATAAATCAAAAATTCTTTCTATCTGTCAATTTTCTACTCGTAAAAAAATTTTCTTCACTCTATTTCTCTGTCTCGGGAAAAATTGATTTCTGCGACTGGATGAAATTCATTTTTTAGGTTAGGAAAAAAATACCACTTTACAGAGAGAAGACTTTCTCTTGGATTCAGTCAGTTGGGGGAACTATGAAAAAGAAACAGACTAACATTGAAGAATTGCTGATCAATTCACAACGCTGATTCGTATCTATATATATATATATATATATTTTTTAATATACACTTATCGATAGTTATATAATATTTGAAATTATCAATTCTTGAAATGGATTTATCTGGAAATGTCTATGAATGGAAAATTGATCAATGAATGTGTTATTGATTGAAACACTTGCTTTCGTTTTGATCATCCTCTCAACACCGCGGGTTTCCAAATCGACAAACGACTCCAATTTGTATCGGGCAGTGAAACTTATCCAAGACCCCAAAACCAGTTGCTCACAATTCACAGATGAACCATTCAATTCCAAATCCGCGATTTATGTGAACAGAAAATTTCCAATATTATCTCAGATTATAACCAATGAAACTTTGTCGGTTTATTTCAATCAAACCTTGCGAGTCATCGAACAATTTCTTTTGTTTTTCGATTATTTCTTTTTCGAAATCAACAGAAATCAATCAACGGAAATCCACGAGAAAATCAAATCGCGCCTCAATGGATTAATAGAATTTGTCAATTCCACCAAATCGATTGGATTATGCCTAGATGGCAAACTCTATCATTCCTATCTGTTAGACAAACAGGACTATCTCTGTGAATTGGATTTCAATTCTTTATCCAATAATTCTCATAGTATTAGTGATCAATTAAATTCTCGGAAAATTATCAATAAAAATATTCATCGAATCAAATGGGAGCCATTGACATGTTCTTCGAATCCAAATGGAATTAAGTTTCCTATTAGACTAGTTTACTCATTTCAGACCCATTTGACCACCAAACCGTGAGATTTATTTTGTTTAATTTTTAATTAAAAATAATTAAAATTAAATGAGTAAAAGTTTTTTCAAAGATTTTCTAACGATTTTTAACAGGTCGATTATCTATTTCGAATTCAATGTCAGTGAATTCAAGTTGGATCAATGTGCACAGGGGCTTCATCGTTGTCAACCTGAAACAACTACAGTAAGAAGTTATTATAAAATCTAAAATTTTTGTCGATGCATAAATTTACTAATCGACCAATCAAATTTAAGTAAATATCTCTACGAATTATAGAAAATTTTTATTAGATATCTTATAAAATAAATCGTTTATCTCTAATTTAATTGTAAGTAAGAATTGAAATTTAAAAGTTATATTTTTTTGTGAGAAAGTCAATATAATAAAAATTAAAACGTATTTGTTGTCATGTCATAATAATAATAATAATAATAATAATAATAATAATAATAATAATAATAATAATAATAATAATAATAATAATAATAATAATAATAATAATAATAATAATAATAATAATAATAATAATAATAATAATAATAATCAAAAGCATCACACAAAATTGGCTCTGAACTAAATTAAAGAAAACACCAATCCAAAATATATATTCAGCTACAATATATTTCGACAGAATTTCTACCTTTTATTTTTATTTAAACAAATTTCTGCTTTTAATTTCTCAAATTATTCTATCAAAAATTTGAAATTTAAAATTTTGTAGAATTCTGATTTATGAAAGCAGAAATTTGTTTAAATAAAAATAAAAGGTAGAAATTCTGTCGAAATATATATTAACTGAATATATAATTTGGATTGGTGTTTTTTATCTAATAATAATAATAATAATAATAATAATAATAATAATAATAATAATAATAATAATAATAATAATAATAATAATAATAATAATAATAATAATAATAAAATACTTTGTTGATTTATGACGTTTTTTTTAATTTACCGGATATAATATATCTCTTTTTATTATATTCTTTAATATTTAACAAGAATTATTTTTACTGAAATAATTATTGAAATGAAGTTGTTGATTGTTTGAATTTCAGCTTCTGAAATTAAAATATTTAATCCCATGTCACAGCATTTTTTTTGGTATAATATTTGAAGCCCTTTGACTAGGTGGTCATTTAAAAAATATGATATATTTTACAAAACTTCTTTCATTGGATTTCTGTGAATTTTGATTTGATTTATTTAACAATTAAGTTAGTGTTTCATCTATCAAAAAAACACAAAAATGAAAATTAAAAATTATTTTTTTAAAAAAAGAAATAATAAAAAAATCAAATTTTTAAACTAATTAGGTGAGAAAAATAAGTCGAACTCAGAAGTTCGCAAATTTTGTTTATAAATAATGAAAACAATAATTTTAATATTTATAAATAATAAAATATTATAGAAATGAATCTATGTCACTTATAAATTTTATTAAATTATTAAAAATTAATTCAATAGTTTTATTAAATCGATCCTTAAAATTTTCATTGAATTTCTGAAAATTATTTTTTCCAAATTAGATTACATTTCAACAGTATTTAAAACAAAAGTATATAATTTGAAAATTGTCACGGTGAATTTCCAAGTGCCTTGAATTCTGCCCTCATCCATCAAGTGTACCCCTCCCAGACAGAATTGAAAACAATAATTAATCTAATAGTGTTCATTATGTTCTGGAAATGTTTCAATTTCAATTTATTAACCTGAGTTAATGGTTTCCCCATAATTAAACAGCAGCGGTTATTTAATCTAAAACAGAAATTTTCTATTTATTAACAAAACAACTTACAAAAAAATCGGAAAAATTAATTTAATTTTTCAAATTTAAAAATCTGATTTTTAGAATAGATTCATGAATCGGATCATTTGTCTGTGAATGTATTAATTTCAATATAATTACCGATTTGTGGATCAGGGGATTTTGTTTGACTTTCATTTTTTACAGACAGAGAAATTACTTTCGGCATTTGAACTGTTTCCAGAGAATATCTTCTGGTTCGGATAGATTGGAAATCTTTATGTGGATATTCAGCAATTTGATGTTGGATTTCTTGATAAAGACGTCGTATTGAATGCTTCTGTAAACTTTACACATTTCTTTGATTTCTCACTTGGCTTTGGGTAAACCGAAAATGTATTGCGCCGAGAATAGAAAAATTGCTAGTAACGTCGTTTATTCATCATTCTTTCACAATTACGCTTTCTTCGATTAGTACGTGGTAAGGTTACAAGGTCCCTCTACTCATATAAAAATAATAAATCCTTAAAAACCACGTTTAAGTTTAATTTCTCAACATAATTCCCATTAATATCTGACTCAATTGAACGAAAAAATTTTAAATGTATTTCCAAAGAAATCCTCTGTATTCTCAAAGAAATCTTTGTTGTTTCACAAATCTTCCTTTAGGTTGTTGGAAAAACAAAATTCATTGGGTGTTGAACAAGAATTATTATATGAAAATTACCAATTCACTTGTAACTTCGTCCATACAGGCCTGTCTCAACATGATTTACCGTTCATGAACTCCTTGAGGTCGCCTTGCGTCTTTCGATTTATATAATTATATTTGTTCCAATAACTAATTATATATGCTTGAAAACAAGAAAATTAAACTTCAAGAAACTTAAAATAATATTATGTTATTATTATTATATTATTTTTAGTTTTTAAAAAGGCGTTTTAAATTAGTGTAAAGTATGACATACAACGTTTTGTGTCTTACAATTTATTTATTTATCTCACACCATTTTTCATTTAATCTGGATGATAGTTTTCACTTACACTTAATTTTTAATTCAAACCAAAATGGTACTGCAAAATACTTGCATTGAGTGCACAGAGCTCTAGAGCCAACACTACTAATATATATATATATATATATATATATATAGTTTAATTTAATGGACTTTTCAACGGCAGATATGACTTTGAGAATAAATAGTGCTAATTTCTAATATAATAGTATTCATTTTGTTGGGGTTGTCGGTGAATTCGAATAGGAATTATTGTCAATCTGACTCCAAGCGTGCTTTTAAACAACAGTAACGAACTCCAAACGAATGAACTTTATTGATTAATACACTTTATCTCCACTTTAAAATGACACAACGAATTACCAATCAATCACAATTTGGTGCTTATTACGACCCTTCGGGAAGAATAGCACTTTTCGGATCAATTGGTTTTACAATCACTTGGCTACTGTGGTGGGTTTCTGAGATCGGTAACTCTGATTTAGTTGCTTTGCTTTGCTTTGACCTTGCTTAATTTCTGTTTCAAATTTCTGTTTAATTTCCTTCTTTTTTTTCTCTTCTGCAATTTTTTATGACTTCGATTCCAATTGCGCTTCCTTTTTTATACTCCATCATCCAATAATATTTACTGATGTAAAATAGAATTTCTGATATCTTTTAACGCTAATTCCTTTTGGGCCTCTATAATCACTGACAGCTGTCCAGATAATAATTTTTTAGAGATACCTTTTCTCAGATTCCCAAACAACATTCCTTCCCTTATCTTGAAAGAGCTTTCGAAATAATGTGCAAATTTTGTTTATGTTTTTGTTTTACTAAATTTGCACTCGTTAATTATAAATGACCTCTTTTATTCAATTGTCTGTTTTTTTTGATTTTCTCTTATTTCATTCTCGTTATTAGGCATTTCTTTGTCATTCCTTTTTTATTAAGCTCCAGAACCACATCTTAATCACTTATGATTGTTTCCCCCAATCATTTTACATATTTATTAATTATTTTACTCTATTATTTAGGTATCCTCAACAATTTTAATTTGATTATTATAGAATACTTATTATACGTGAAAAATAAAAATTTAATAAAAGTTTAATTTTATGCCACTTATGTATGATCTTTTCAAAATAAAATTATAAAAATTAAAACATATAGTAGAAATGTCTCCTTTATCTTGAGTTTCATTTTTCAAAGGAAAATGTTTGAAAATATTTTTAAAACGCAAAGTTGTAGAAATATAAAGGAAATTAAAAATATTTTCCAAAATCTTTTAATTTTACAACTGTTGAGGTTCGTCAAAAGTGTTCCAAGAAATTTGAGGTGTACAGAAAATGAAGACAAAATGGCAAAATTTATAAACATTCAGAATTAATAAATTAATTAAAAATTTTGAAAAATTAAAAAACAGACATGTTACGGGGGAAATTGGTGTTTGGGTAGCAAATTATGGTAACGAATGGTAACACAATAATATAAAATCAAAGAAGGTCGATAGAAAAAAAATATTCAAAAAATACAAATTAATTTAAAATAAATGAATAATTTAGTAGTTATGTGGGAAACCTGAGCCATGTGACAAACCTGAGAGGTAAATGATAAAATAATTAGATTATCCTTTCTTTGAAAATCAAAAGAGAGAACAAACAGAGAGGCGAGAAGTTTCTTGATTGATAGCCTTCTTTTCGCTGGGTAGAGATCTTAGTTATTTTATTATTGAATAATTTCATTATTTGGTTTGCGAAACTAGGTATATAAAGCAGAGACAATTCGTTGAAGGAAAATATTACGATAGGATTGAAAATAAATAAAGAAATAGATATCAAAGATAATCAAGAAGTCAGATCATTCAAAAGTATAAAAAGTATTGTGTAACTTGTTAACCAAAATAAACGTACCAGAAAAGTCGATTCCCTATGGGGTTATCTGCCTTATCGTAAATTTGAAAAGTGCAGACATGTTTAGTTAATTTTGTGCATATTTGTTGTATTCAAATTAAAGAAAGTTGTTGTGTTGGATTTGCTTCATTGATTTATAAAGTGAGCCCTGGAACCAAATCATACTAACGACTAATGGATAATATCCCAACACTACTAATATCGAGATTTCATAGGCAAAACTCCGGAATTAGAAACCCCTTTGCAAGATAAGGTTCAAAGGCGGACTAAGTGAGTCAATTGAATATTGTATATATATTGATGGATACGTAAAGATTAATGAATTGGGATGCATATAGTACAAGAAAACTTTCTTAAGTATATTGAGAAACATGTCATACAGTCTTCTCAATTCACAGATGAAATATTTCATAAATTTTTGGATTCTATTCAAAATGTATATTGAACTCTGTCCTTATATACATAGAACTTAAATCAATCGTAATTAAAGCTCAAAAAATCATTTCCCATTAGTCAGATGCTGCTTCATCTTCAGATTCAGAACTATCGAGAGATATAAAGACGTACCTTCAAATATCTGTATAATATTGTCAATTTGCTTGCAATAAAATGTCCCCAGGTTTGGCAGTTGCAAAGAAAACATTTTGATGTTTTCTTTTCAGAAATGAGGTAAAGAGCTGAGCAAGATTTCACAACATATTTATAAGGTGCCATAACAAAACCCTCAATAAAATGTAATGTAAATAAAATAATTCAAAAATATTAATTATTTTATTAGATATTAATGTTTTGAGTTATTCTTGTCAGAAATTAGCAATGAAATTATCCCATAGGTTTGGACAAAGTCTTGGAGGTGACTGAATAAGGTGAATGCACTTCCGTATAAATGCCACTCAAATAGATTTTATCATTTTCCAGTTTCTTGTGATCTTTCTCGTTAAGAAAATGTTCGATCCATTTGTAGACTTATGGAACATCTGTTGAAACAAATGTTGCGAGGATTCAACTGAAATGTTGGTGCTTAGCAGGTGGTTCATTACTCCATTTAGAATGTCCCATAGTTGTAAGATAAATTTTGGTTTTCCACATAAACTACTTGTTTGTCTACATAAATGGGTGTCAAAAAAAAGACATATTCTCCAGTAAAAATCATTTTTCTCAAACGTATAAGCAAACAAAACAAAATGTCAAATGAAATTCAATATTTTTAACATTTCTGAGGAAATAAATATTTATACTGAAGAAAATAACAGAACGAAATTAAAAAGTACTCAAATCGTAACTTTTTTAAATATGAAAAGAAGTATTGGTTAAGGTTGTCATAGAAAATTGAAAGGTGTCTTGGAAATAGTAAAGCAAATACATGAAAATAGTTATGAGATTGAAAGAAATTTTTTCTAGTTTTCAGCTCTGATTGCTTTTCATTTTTTAATGACAAAGAATTTTTTTTTATTTTTTCACTATGAATCTGATGTTTTGTTGATATTTACAAATTTTCGTCACAGCCTTTTTTATCAATGAAACATCTGATCCATAGTCAAACAATATAATAGATTCTTTATGTCATTTCAAAGTTATAAGATGATAAATAATATTACACAATTTCTTTTCTTTCGGAAACCAGATAAATGTTTGATTTTCTATTCTGAAAAATGAAGATAAATGTAATTGTAAATGAAAACAAATCAAAGATCAGGCTAAAATATTTTAATAATTAAAATAACTAAATAATGATTATTTTGTTTGAATTAGGTATAATATTACATAATATATCAAACTTATTGCGCCATTGTTATGTCATTAAATAGATCTTTGTTATCAATTCTTTGAATTGAGCTAATGTAATTTTGTTGCAAGATCAGCTTACCAAGATGGATCCCATAGTGCTTGTAAAAGACAACGTAAAGTCTGTCTAAAATTTTAAACAAAAGCAATATCAATTATTTTTACTTGTTTAAAGAGTTAAAATAATTTTAATTGTAATTAAACTTTTAGTGTATTTATCACCTTTTTGAAAAAAGCCAGTTTTTCTCAATGGGAAATTATTATTGTCAGTGCCGGTCCAGCTTCTTCACCAGTCACAGTGATATGGTAAATTTATACTACTTACGTTCTAAATTATATTTTTAAAAGTCAGTTATTTTATTTTCGGTTTTTGTATAATTTTGTTGAAATATTAATAATTAAACAAACATGGTAATTCATTTTTTATTAGAAAGCGCCACTCAACTTATTTTTTACGATATATTTAAACGGATTTCCTGTCATCATCAAGTATTATTATTCAATAAAAAATTAATTATTTTTTCAAATGAAACTATTTTCAAAAAATATTTAAAAATTGTTCTACCGATTTTTATTTACATACACAAAAATATTAATTTTAATTTTAATAATTTATACTATAAAACAGAAAATGCACGCGCCTGTTTGTTTTTCTGTCAAAAGAACTCCTCTCATACGTGAACAGTTGGGCGTGATATTTGTACATGTAATTCTAGCTGCTATTTCTAATTCGACTGTGATATTTTCAACTATTAACTTTCAGTTTTTTTCGCTCATCGTCACAGACTTGAATTTGACAGACTCGCATGGACAGCTATATGTGGGAATGCTAAGGGTGAAAATTCCCACAACATTGCTCATCATCACTGATGGTCAATCAGAGACTAAAGTTTTTGTATGTAGTCTCTCTTGCCGAATAATAATTAATACTATAGCCTGAAAATTATTCCAAAATTGTAATTTATTAAGTAAAAATTATCATATTTTTTAAGCAATCTTCTTTGTTAAAATTTGGAAATTTTAATATTTCCAAACTTCAAGTCGAATTAATAAGTTTAAAGATTTCCTGCCTTACTTTCTGACACTATCATTGAATGGGATCTAAAATTTGTGATTCTCCTTCTGACTGTATTTCATTTAAAATTAACAGATGTTGATAAAAATTCAGATAAAAACAAATAATTGCAATAAATTATATTGACATCTGTAAACATTTGACGTTCTAACTATCAGATGAAGGAAAAATCGAGGGACCAAATACAATTTTCTTTTAAGCCAACAAAATTAAATCCCAAAATTAATCTTCCAAACCAGTAATAAGAACCCAAAAATGCATTTTGTTTTAATTAATAATATGTTCAAATGATTCTGGCAGATTGAACCCTCGATACCTTGGTAATATCTTTACAAGAAATATTATTGTAACGACTCATTAAAGGTAAAGAAATTTAATACAAATTATTTATATCTGCAACAAAAATAAGTCACTCTTTTTTGATTATTAATTTCAAATTTTTAATAATTAATTAAATTCATTTTTAAGCCTAATGGATTTCCAGGACAAAAAGTTGAGAATGAATATCAAAATCTTCAAAATAATCCAGTAGGTACTGAGTATTTCCAATACCAATGTGAACCCTGTAAAGAAGGATGTATAACATGTACAACGGGGGAGCCATGTAAGGTAACTCAAGAAACGAAGTTACTCCGTGGACTTCCTTTAGCCATTCAGTCTTTTTGCATAACAATGTGCATTGTTACTGGTATCATAATTTTCCAGCTTCGTCGTACCAGAGTAAGTAAAATTTACTTAAATTAAAAAAAATACAAATTTAAAAATCTTTTTATGAAATCAATATCACAGATAGAAGGAAAAATCTTTTCATTTTTTTCATCATTAGTTTTTTAAAACTTTTTTACCTTTATTTTTTAGATTATAGATAAATATTTTGCTTGCTATTTAACATAAATTTTCAGCACGGCTTATTAGATATTTTAATAACATTTAAAAACGATTGATTTAAAAAAGTTATTCTGAAAATTAATAAAACAAAATTATTGATATATAGTCTAAAACAGTGGTTCCCAAACTTTTTAAGACAAAATTCTTTTAACGATTCCTTATAATACAAGTTTTCTGCTTACAAGACATCTGATATTTTTGACGTAAATAGCATCGTGTTATACATTACTCAACGTTGTAAAAATTCTTGCAAATGCCTAGTCAGCTCAAAATGGATTGAACTGAATAAATTGTGTAGTAGTTGTCCAACTTATCAAGTAGTTGAGAATCATCTGAAGTGCCAAAATGAATTCAAATTTAGAATTTAAATTTATAATAATTTTGACTGCAAAATCACAAAAATTATTAATTTTAAAGTGCTTGTTATTAATTTCTTCTGAGTGGCTAGCTACTCCAAAACCGCTTGAAAGCCGCCAATTGCATAATAATCCGCTACCATCACGTAAAAGGTTTCAGTGCCAACTGAAAAGCGACACCGCTCACTTTGGGAACCACTGGTCTAAAATAATAAAATTCAGATAAAGAAAATAAAATTTGAAGTAATATCTTAAAAAATTACGACAGAAGAAATGTTTTTGGTAAATCTTGACTATATTTTTAATGTTCAGGTAATCAAGAACAGTAACTGGATTTTATTAGAATTATTTTTATTCGGAGCTGTCTTAATTTATTGTACTGTAAGTTGAAATTTTAATTTTCGCATGTAAAAATTATTTTTGAATTATAATTGATGATAAAAATAATTTAGTTCTTGATATGATTTTGATTAACCTTTACAACAGTGGTCGGGGTACTGGGGTAAATTACCCCAAAACGGGTAAAAAAAATTTTTAAACTTGAATGAGTAATATGGGTACAAACAAATATGGTTTTTGGTAATATTTGGAAATAATTCTCTGGCCCCTTTGCTTTCAAAATGGTTTTATAACCTTATTGAGTGGAAACTTAAAGGGTTTCACTTAATTTAAAGGTTTTTATCTGGTGGTTATATTAAACAATGTAAAATTTGTAAAATCATTTTTTGGTTCACTTTTTATTTTCTATTAAAATCTCATTTATCTTATAACTATAGAACACCTTTTTCCAATGTAACAAAAATGAATCTATTGTCACGATGAAAATAAATAAGATATTAAACGTAAACCTTGTTAGATATGAAAATATAATACCCAAAAATCTAAAAACAAATCAGAAACAACATATACCAAAGCCAAAACGTGGTTCTTAAATACTTTCACAAATACGAAATCAATGACTGACAAATTCAGATTGTTTCTGCAATAGCAAAGGGAGAACAGGCAAAGAAGATACGAGTGCTCACTTGGGAAAAAATGCCTAATATGTGGCAAGGAAGGTCATGAGTTCCAAGACTGTTTTTCATTACAGAAAGAGGTTCTCTGACAATATCAAAGAATTGCAAACAGAAAATAACAAAATTCAAAATCTGGAAGACAAGATTATACTGAAAACAATAATGATTTCAGAATAACTCACGGTGAAATAGAAGAAAGATACAATGTTCCTTGAGAAATATACGATGAGAAAAGACGGAATAAACATCAGCGACTCACGGGTTTCATTTAGTCTGTGGAGTCAAGAAAATAATTTGTGGATTAAAAATAAGAGACAAAGAAAAGAGACAAAAGAAGTGATGCATCACACAAAATAGAGAAGAAGTTAGAGTAAAACAACATTGAATAATACAGAAGTAGATATATTATGGTATTTTGTAACAGCATTGAGCAAGATATTATTTGTACTAAAGAAAGTAATGAAAGTTTCCAAGCACTGAAGAACAGGTTGTGCAAGGCACATATTCTCGATTATCCAAGAGAAAATAGAACACTTATCTTAAACACAGACGCTAGCTTTGGAGCTATTGGGTGGGTTTTGAGTTAAGCTAAAGAGGATGGAGAAGAATCTGTTATAGCTTATGGTTCGAAACAAAGCATGAAAATGGCAACTGTGTAACCAGGAAAGAACTTCCTGATGTGCATGAATTTGTTATGCATTTTAAAGAGTATTTTTACGGTAAAATTTCGTAATTCGTCCAGATCATAAAGCATTGGTGTTCATGAACATTACAAAAACATCAACCCGTCCACAATTTCAAACATAGATAGCTAGCCTTGCTGAATATGATTTGGAACTGAAATACCGGAAAAGGAAAGAACACTTTAATGCAAATGGGCTATCAAGATTGAAAGATATGATTTGCACATACTGTCAAACAAAACATGAAAAAGCCATAGAAAGAAAATCAAAGGTCAGAAATACACTGTCCAAAGAACAGATGTTACGGGAAAAGTATTTGAGCCGGAGATTACAGAAACTTGGTATCAAGCTTGATCTTATCTCACCTTACCAACATCAATCAAACGGATTAGCTGAAAAAGCCAGAAGAAAGGTTAGAGATCCTAATACATCGACATTGGTAGGTGGATGTAAAGAGAAGAACTAACATGAACCTTTACCTAGATAGAGCTCAGCACAAATAGCAGTCAGCAGTACTAAACGGGTTTTTCACCATTTGAGATACTTTAACATTTAAACTCGCAGTAAGCAGATTTATCAAGAAGAGAATTGATGGAAGATGAGAGATATAACTCAGTTAAAGCTGCAGATAATATAAGAGATATATAGTTGACAAAGAAAGGTGCTCGTGTTTTTGAGATGATGGTGGAGGTATTAGTGTGCAAAGAACAGCATAACAGGCACAGAGATTATATGCAGTACGAAGGTCCATACGAAATCACTGGGCTTCTATATCCCATTTTCAAGAGACAATTATAGATAGAAGATGTGATTATAGAATTGTTTCAAATATTTTGATTCCAGTGATAATGTTTTAAATGTTAAAATACTTATAATTCTCTACAAATGAAATTTTCAACTAAATATTTTACCTTTGTTTTTACAAACGGTTTTCTATACAAATTTATGTCCCAAAACAACTTTTGAATTCATAAAACATTAGTGAATAGAATGCCTAATATGCAGATTTTATGATTTACAAATTTAACATATTAACTTTTTTCATCTTCAGAAGTTGTGGAAAGGATGTGTTCTTTATCGGATTGTTTTGTTGTGTAAATTTTGAATTTATTAAAGCAAAAATAATAACGAATACAAAAACACCATAGTTTTCTTTATAAATTCTTTTATTTGCAAACACAATTTAATGGTAATTTAACACTACAACTGTACAATGAAATATTATTTTAACCCTTTACTGCAGTGTTGCCCTAGATGCGTGTCGCGAAAAAAATCTGCAAACTTTTAAAATTACTAAGGTTTTAGTACCTTCGAGTTGTATAAAAAAATAAATCTATAACTTGGTTTTCTTTCTTCATAATGGCAGTTAGAAATGATATTCAAATCGACTTTTTAAGTATGCATTGTATTGATCCATCTATGGTTGTTTAAGTTTTTTGAACTCGTGATTCAGTTTTTCTCTTTTCATTTTTTAAAATTTCGCTATCGTTTTTTCTTATAAAATCTTTTAAGTTTTTTTCGAAAGTGCCGCGGGCTTTGAGTTTATTTAGTGTGCCCTGCGTGATTTTCAGTTGGACAACACTGCTTTAATGCAGCATGTATCAAATTTTTTACACTGTCCAAATTTGATTCTAAAACTCATTTTCATTAAAATAGGCTACAATTGCGTGTTGTTGCAAATTCGATACGTATATTTTTTATTTATTTTTCCTCTAAAAACTAATTTACATTAAAATTACATTTTAACTGTTTTTAATTGTTTTTAGATTATCAATGCATATTTTGATCCAAATGAAATCACATGTGCTATTAGGCCTTTCCTCCGAGAAGGTGGCTTCGTTTTAATGTATGGAGTGCTTTACGTTAAAGTTTACAGGTTAGGTCTTTCATAATAATAGTTATTTCCTTATTTCATTTAAAATCTGAGTTCAACTCAAATTCAAATACAAATTTAAATTAAAAAGTTGAACTCAGAATTTAAATTTTTAAATTTTAATTCTATGACCAACTAAAATTCAAATTATTAATTTAAATTCTGAGTTCTACTCATATTTAAATTCAAACTCTTAATTTGAAAATGAAATTGAATTGAATTCGAATGTTGAAGTTAACTTAGATTTTAAATTTGAAATTAAATTAAAATTTTACTCAACATTTATATTTGGATTTATTTATAATTTGTTTATTTGTTTGTTTGACTTAGGTCCGTATGAGAATGAAGAGTAAGGTTTTTAAAAAATGAATGTTTAGAAATAATTTTATAAATGAATTTCAATATATTTTTTTAGTTTTTTCTGTATGTTTATTTCATTTAGAGTACTCTGCAGTTTTCAGTCTCGCAAAGCACAACGAGTCTATGTGAGAGATCAAGACATTCTTCGATACCTTGGAGTCCTGGTAATAATATGTATGGGCCATTTAATAGCATGGCTAGCTACAGGATTTGACCATAGAAATGACAAACGCACTTTCACTTTTTTTAATGAAAAGAAACTCACTAAAGATCTCAATTATTTGATATCTAAAGTATGTAGGTCAAAATTCTGGGAAATCGTTTCCTATTTATGTAAGAAAATTAGTTCCGTATTATTTTTATGTGATTTACTTAGTTTATATTTATCTTTTATATATATACTTTTCCGTACAATAATAGTAGATGATTATGTACTATTCCAATCATGTCCCATTAAGGCCACCTGTACGGAAGAAAAATATATTAAGCTAAAATTTTTCTAGTATTTCTATGTAGGTCGCAAAATTTTATATATTTGTGACTCATTTTGAAGAAGTTGTTGAGTCCAGTCGAGTCGAGTCATCGGTAAAATTTGTCTTACGACAACAGGATTTCATGTATATACTTGTGTAATTTTATGGGCGTTAAGGTATAAATTGTAAAATAAAATGATAAACTAAAATAAAATTTATTAGAAACAGCAGAGTAAAATATATTTTGCATTCAATTTAAATCCAGGGAATCTTTAGGTTAAATTTTTGTGATATTTTTATTTTCTTATTTTGCAGTCATAAAATTAAAAATAAATGCATTTTCATAAAAGAAAAAAAGAGTTTTATATTGAATAAATAAAAATTATAATAGCATCAACATTATCAAATATTACAAATTTCAAATAACCTGGACGCGTCAATAGTAATACAAAAACATTACTGTAAACAAAAACAGAAGTAATTTGCGGGGATTTTAAGCGAGACAGTCTGAAAGTTCATTTTCCCAATTGATGCACAATCACATATCTTTGTTGTTTAAAGAATTTGAGTGCTACTACCAAACCATAAAAGACAAACGAGCAGGTAAAAAATAGATCCACGGCCCATTTGCCAACAAATCAGACGAATCCACCATGTTTGTGCAAGAAGAAGATCAATTACTGGAGATTGCAAATGACAGCGGCCTTAAATCTACGTTAGAGATAACTGCCGGTGTTTTAGATTAAAGCTATGACAGGATATCCTGAGATTGCCACAACAGCAGTTAAATTCTTGTTGCCATTTCCGACAACCTATCTGTGTGAAGCGGGTTTTTTGCAGTGACAGCAACCAAAACAAAACAACGGAATAAACTTGAGATAAGCAAGACATTTCGGGTGACGTTGTCTTTTATTACCCTCTGATGGAACAAATTGTAGAAAATATCTTCTAGATTTTAATTATATATAATAATAATAATAATAATTTAACCCTAGAAAGATAGTAGGGATATGAAATGTGTGCCGTGAGCTCTGCTAATTTTATTATTGAAAATTTATTAATTTCATATAAGGGTTGATTTTCAAAAAGGCAACTTTCTTAGATTTTGAATTCCTTAAAATAGCGGCACATATATCAATTATTATTGGTAAATATTAAGAACAAGAAATGGCAAAAACTGAACTCAATTGAGAATGAGTTAAGAGTAAGTTTGTCAAATACGCGACTTTATTGTTAGATATGCAAAAAGCATCAAGTTCAAATTTCACATTAATATTTGTTATAAAAGATTTAGTTTATTAAATATAGAACTTAAAAAACTTGTTGTTATTTTTATACCTGAAATATTATTATAAAAATGGTAGGGTGCCGTCAATTTTTCAAAGTTTCCGTTAGAGTGCCGCTATCTGAAAAAGGTTGAGAACCACTGTTATATAGTGTAGTACGGAAAAGATACGCATGTGTTTAAATTAGCTGCAGGTCGAGGTTTATTGATTTATTTCCAAAAATTATATGTGATTATTTATTTACACATATATATGAATAATAATATTAAAGATAATTTACTTATACTCTTTATTTATTAAAAAAACAAAACTTTAAACTTCTTCTATAAATCAACGAAATTCTTTAACATTTCATCCGAAAACTTATTTTTTACTACAATAATCAGCCTTGTTTAGTACAAAAGCAACAATTAGCATATCTTATATATATTAGAAACATATAGTTATATAAAAATCATTTACAAACACCTGTGGCACATATCAATGCTATGCTCACGACTTATAATTTTTTTACATTTTCTGCAGGACGCATTTGCCTTTAGCCTTTATTGATACTTACCTTATTGACACGTACGCAACTCGGTAGCTCCCAGCGACGAATGAGATGTCCTAAACGCACGGCTATGGATTCGCGTTATTTAGAATGAGAGCAATATTTCGCAGACTCATGCGTAACCTTTACGCAGACTATCTTTCTAGGGTTAAATTCAAAAAACTACACTTACTCAACCAATATTAAAACAACATGGCTCCTATTTTCAATGAGGTGTTTAATTATCTCCTTGTTAATTTGTTTCAGTAACCATTTATAATACATAACGAACTTAGCATTATTTTATATTCTGTAGATGAAACTGGTTTGCTTGGATTGACGATTTATTATTGTAAATGCGTCAAGTCAGCTCCGTCCGAATATGGAGAAGTCCGTTTTATCACAATAGCAGTTTTAAATGAGCTTATTATTAGTCTTCTGGTCATTTTGACTAGGTTTAAATAGTTACTTTTCATAATTGTTTCATTATTTTCTTTGAAGGATGAATATTATTGATAAAGTTCATCCAGATTATATTTTCCTAATTCATTTCATTCATTGTCATGCAACCGCTACTATATCAGTTTTACTGCTCATCGGGCCAAAAGTATTCGATTCACTTGAATGCAATTCATGCTTGAATTTTAGATGTGGTACTTGTATCGGCCTCCAGTCTCTTCAGCAAATAGACCACGCTTGGTCCCACACACTGAGTCCCATATCATTCAAACCCAACAAAAACTAAACGGTGATGTAGATTTGGTGGAAATCAATCTCGCAGAAATGGACTGTGAAACTATTCGAGTGAGTTTCTACCTTGAATCAGTTTTCAAAAAAAATCTAAACAATAACACACAGTTGGATAGATTGATAAACATCTGACTCCCAGGGTTCCCGCATAAAATTAAAATTCAGATCAATGCAATGTGTACTAACTAAATTCCAATAACACCAATTGCTAATTTTCAATTGCTTTTATCTTCATTGCAGACAATAGATCAATATTTTAAATTGGTTTACCATAATGATTATTGTGCATAATTTGAAATGAAGATAAATAAACAAGTAATCAATTATTGGTTAAGATTATAAAAATTTTATTGATATTCTAATTATTAAAATTTTGCTTAAAATATCAATAATATTCACATTCGGTAGTACAAGCGAAAATCTTGGGTTGAATTGTAGTATTTTGACAGCGGTTTCCTGATTGGTATAGATTATGTTATATTAAATCAATTAAATTTAATGAATCACCTTCCTACAGTTTGTCAATTATTTTCGACAGAAGAATATTTGTTGTCAAGAAATGTTTTCTACGCATCAGTTAATTGTCCTGGTTGTGAAAAACCAATGAAGAGGTATGACATTTATTTGGTTTTTCGCTATACATCACATTCTTGTAAAGGTAGAAGATTGAGTATGAAAATTCACACGTTTTTCTATCATTCCAATCTTAAATGTCTGGATATTTTAGAATTGGCACTCTATTGGTTACATGGTTGTCCTGTGTTACAAACCACTTCTTTTCATCACACACTGTATCTGTGTTTTATGGGCATTTCAGACAACTAGTGGCTTCCACTATTGAAGAAGAACATGTTACAATTGGTGGGTCAAATGTTGTCGTAGAAAATGATGAAACTAAACTAAAAAAAGAGGAAAAACAACCGAGGTCATCGAGTTGATGGTGTGTGGGTTTTTGTCCAAGTTGAACTCGCAGTTGAACGAAAAATGTTCGTAGTTCAAGTTGTTTATTGATCGGCAGAGGTCATAATTCCAATTACACAAAAATATGTAAGGGCGGGTTCAATTATAGATACGGACATGTGGTGGAGTTATTCTAGATTAGGTGATTTGGGTTATAGGCATTCGCAAGTTAACCATTCAGAAACTTTTAAGGATAATGTTTCAGGTGCTTGTACAAACACCGTCGAACGAACAAACAATGCTTTAAAAATGAAAATTTATCTACGTAATCGAACTGAGAAAAATATTGATAACTTCTTATTTGAATTCATTTGGCTTAGGAAAAACAAAGAGAAATTATTTGATGCGTTTTTCGATTGTTCACTATGAATAAATTGTTTTTGATTTTTTTTAATATTTCCTAATTTGGCGCTGTCAAGATTCTACAATTGATCCAGATCTTGTTTATTTAATAAGGAGAATATTAATATATTTTCAGTTACTGCAATTTAACTTACGTCGAAGATTGGTTAAGGTTTATACAGTTACCAAGATACTGTATGTTCAGATAAACTTTTTGAATTTTTATTGCTCGTCAGCTGTTTAAACTACATCATTTTATAGTAAAGCTTTTACCATAATCGGAACTTCCATAATAGTGAAACGGTTCAATCAATTAAAATTGTGTACCAGAAAAAGTCGGATTGACTTGAATATTGAAATTTCGTTTTCAGAAGATGAAATTAATTTAATTAGCATTATAACATCTGCATTACTTCCTGTAAAATTGGCTGTAGAAGCTTCGGGTGCAGCTGACTGTACATTGCTGAATAGCGATGTCACTCTAAAGTTCATGCTTGATGAATTATTTGGACAATCATGCAATTCTTACACAATCCTTTAGAATTTAGAAATATCAATCTAGGGGATAATTATGATTTATATAAATTACATAAACCTTCATTGATAAAAACTATTGTGTCGCTTATAGAACGATTAAACATAACAGAAGAAAATAACTCTGTTAACAATGAAAGGCAGACAACAATTGGCCATTAAAAATCAAAATAAAAAAAAATTTTTCAACGCACCAATAACCAATACCGCAATTTTAACGAAACTAGTAAAAAAAGAAATCGTACTGCTTGAAGAGGAACAAAGGCGTTAACAGTATCTGACGATAGCGTTCAACCATCTCTTGACAGTAAAGCCGACAAGTGTGGAGCAGAGAGAGCTTTTTCTGAAGCGGGTTTAAGTTGCACAAAAATTAGAACCAGCCTTAGTGGCAATACAATTGACACAATTTGCCTATTACGAGCATATTTTAATACACAGGAAGATTTATTCAAAATTTAAACTTTTCTTTTAATGAAATAATATATTTATACTTTCTTTTTTTATTTTGTTAATGAATTACATTTTTATTTTTGATTATTAAACTTTTGATTATTTTATTATTATAACAATATATTTCACTTTAAAAAATTTTATGCATTTATTTTACTGGTCACTGAATTATATTTAATCCAAAAAATTTATCAGTAAACCGGTTTTTAAATAAAGAATTTACCGTTTACCGGTAAAAGCCAATTTCGGTAATTTTATATGCCCTAATTGGAAGTCCCTACACTGACAAAAATCAAAAATTTATTCTATTACACTCAAACATTTAGCTTTGCCTTTTTCAACTGATAATTTTAACTTGCTTATAAAAAATAATAGAATATTTGGATTATTAAAACTTTTTTTAATTTATCCCTTAAAAAGTTGTTTAACAATTTCTATGGTAAAGAATGAAACAAAAAAAATTTCAAAAACAATAATGTCAATTGTACAACCCATGCACAATATATATAACAGGAAATACTATTTATGAAATTAAATATTATTAAATATAAATTCTATTTACGGATATTAGAAAAAATTTCAATTAAGAATTCAAATATTTTTTTTTATTTTAATAAATAATTTCTTTTTAAATAAATTCAATTTTCATAAAAATCAGAATTTTAGAATTTGATTCCCAATAAAATCTTTTAATTTTTTTCTACCTTTAATTAGTTTTATTTTGGGTTGTAACATTTCATTTTTTTCATTACTACTGTAAATAAAGTTTTCCCTTAACGGGTGTTGAGACAAAATATCTAACTGTAACTGTCTTTTTCAATGAAGATTTAATTAATCCGTTTGCATCATTTGACGGAATAATCCGCAAACAAATACTGTTGCTTATTAACAAGAGTATGAAGAAAATAAATAATTTTTATAAACCTGTAACATTAGTTCTAATTAGAACAGACAGTAAAAGTTATGCCATCGCATGATGTATAGACGAATGTTTAGTTGAAGGGCTTTAATTTCAAGAAGTAATAATATTATATTTATGATATTGCATCAAACGTCAAAGACCAAATCTCAATATATTTTATTGTACATTGCATGATGCAATACAATTTGTAAGTGGTTATGCAAACTATACTATTCAAAGAGTTGTACAATTATGATATGGAATTAATATATTATAAGGTTTGTTTAAGTGTTCTAAAATATCTACAAAATGCGCTTCTAAAAAAGCCCATGAAAACTTGAATAGGGAAATTAAGGGATACGAGACCAGATGTACCGTGGATACAACCAATTAATTGTTGGATGACTGGAGAGGACTTGACGACGACAGAAGCATTCGATTTTTTCTTCTGTGATGAAGCAGCTACACTGGAAAACTTTCAAAATAGAAAAAAATACAAATAAGACAGCTAAAGAATTATTCAACAAAACATTGATAATCAAATGGGGTATGTTGAACAAAATTAAAGAACTTATTGCAATCAGACAAGATAAAAATGAAATATATGTGACCTTGGAAATCAGGATATTGAAACTAGTGGATGAAGTAATAGATTCAGAAATAAAGATAGATGAGATTATCGAAGAAAGTATAACTGAAAAATTCATCGGCAGATGATTAAAAGATTCTGTTATTTTTGTGAAGTTTTAAAATAACCACGCATTTATTCTTTCTGAAATTAATATAAAATTTCAACCTAACAAATTCTAGCAATTTTTTATCTTACTTTGTTGTTATTATTATTTTTATAAGGACTTTTTTTGTTTTTCATCTCTGATTTCTTTATAAGTGACATAATATTTTCTACAAAATCTATAATTATTATTTTTATGATTTTTATTATTATTATTTTATTTTTTTTATTATTATTAGTATCATTATTACAATATTTACAGTTAGTGTTAATTTTATTTCAAAGGATGAACTCAAGAGATTATACACACAACTTGAAATTTATAAAACCAGAGCAATGAGAAAAGACAATCCTCACGTGAGTCGGAAAAGAGGAGGACGAAAACAGAGAAGGTACGTAAGATATATCTTATAATTGCTTTTTCTGAAAATTAAAAACCCTAATGTTATAAAGCAACCGAACAAAATAATTGATTTTAAAATATTGATAAATACATTAATTTTGGTTCATTAAAAATTATTTCAAAATATTTAGTAAGGAATATTGAAATATTTAGGCTACCAAAAAGATTAGTTATAAACAATCAAAGCAAAACCATACTGACGACAAATATTGAGTTTAATTAAAAGAATTATGTATATATATATATATATAAATGAAAACAACTTTTGATGTATTTTCTATACAATCATCGAAATTTCCAATTGAGTGTGACGTGCAAACTATCTACTTATAGCAGATTCTATTTTGAAATTGAGTAACAAATTCAATTCTGTCCCAATTAATTTTATTGTATTTGAAATTATTAGTTACCTTAATCATTTTACATTTAATAGATAATTTACTGTAATTACATTAATTAAAGTGTGAAGGTTCAAATTTTATTTATTGTACATTTTTATCTATACAATTATTTGCCTTAGTCATCTGCGCAGAGTACGGCTGAGTAATATCATTGTCTATTTGTGTAGCGTTCCATCTAACTCCTAGTTATTAGTTTCATATAGCATTCAGTAAATGCTTAATAGGGCGAAACTTATTTCCGTATCCAGGGCCGACCCAATCACAGGGCTAAATGGGCTATAGCTTCAGGGTGAAAGCCTTTTTGGGCGGTAATTTTTATTTGCGATGTATATGTATATCATTTTCAGTAATAAAGATAATAAAAATTATTTACGATCTTCTTTGGGACAGCGAAAATTCAATGATTTAGGTATTTTATCAATTGAGAGAGATTTATTTGATAACTTAAATACTAGCGGTATTATTGATTAGTTTGCCAAAGAAAAAGCTAGGCAAATAAATATATAAGTTACTTTTGTTTCTTGTTTGCATTAAGCTTTGTTTTTGTTTTTAAAGGTTTTTTAATTCAATTTTGTGTTTTTGTTTAGTATATAGGTAATAAATTGATTTTTATTAGTTCTCCCGTTTACTATTCTGTGAATTTTCTTACGTAGAGTTGCGCGTTATTTTTAGCAGCCCACGGCCATCGAGTTATATAAAGGTTATTTCAGCATTATTACATTGCAGTATAATCACAATCACTTGTATCAAGATCTGGGGTGAAGCCATCTATATTTCTTTTTGAAGGAAATTTTAAATTTTAGTTTTAATGAAAATTTCTTTAACAAATTATTTTACTATTATAACATGTATTCCCGTAACTAAATTTATTTAAAATTATATCCAAAAACATGATTTCCAATTTTTTAAGTACTTCACTTGGGATACGTCTTTCTTTTGTCTTTGCTAATAAGAGTGAAAATAAAGAAATGGAAATACACACATAAAACCCGATAATTTGTCTTTCAAGTTCGTAAAATCATAATTGAATTGAAATATGCTTTATTAAAATTTTCAGGTTTTCATTGCAACATTTCCATAAAAAGCACCATGCAACCAGTGTTCACGACGACGAAACGTCAAAGATATCAGAAGATTCTCCGGGAAACAGTGGTGGAGAAGAAGCAACATTAACGTCTACTAGTAATAAATGATCAATTTTAGTTCTTTTGAGAAAAAACATTTGAACTCTGTACATCTCAGTCTCTTATGAACGAAACACTTTTAGTGCTACTGATTTCTTAATATCTAAAATGAGAATGCTGTAAATAATTGCTAAGATCTATGCTGGAAATATTCTTTTATTAAAAATGATGAATTTTTCATATATTTTTATAAAGGACTCCAAAATTATTTTATGGTTTCACATTGTGAATTAACTGGCTTAGAATGTTTCCTCCATCCTAATCAGTTTAGAATAAAGATAAATAATAAAAGATATAATTGGAATAAAATTAACTGTAAACTCAATTAAATTTGAAAAAACTGTATTCTTTGCGTTAAATACAAATTTTTGCTCGTTAAAACAAGTCAAATACCAAAGATTTAACAACTCCGCTGGTAAGCTAATGTGGAAATTTTATCTTTTGATACTGAAGGTTTGAAGGTGGCAAAAATGGGAAATTTTAATCGATAAAGTCATTATGTATTTATTAATTGCATGGCTCTGCCAGTAGCATATCATTTCGTGCGAATTAATATCATACACTAAGGCAAACAGCTAAAATTTTAATTTTACCATAACTTTTTCTTTTAATCGATAACGTTAGATTTTTGGTATCCGGACGACTCATCAGTGGACGTTTCATAATTAGGACGATTCACAGGAAAAATATATAATTTATTTATATAATTTAAATATTTTAGTTAATTGTAGTATGGGTAACCCCCCCAAAAATCAGTGTAGGGTTAGTTAGGATTACTATATTATAATTAAAAAAATTTCTTTCCTTCCATGATAAACTTTCAAAAAAGTTTTCTATGATTCATGGAATATAAATTTTAATCGTTTAAATTAAAAAATTCTTTTTGAGATTCGAACCCGCCTATAAGAAGGAACCCAAAGGGTATGCTTACCGGAAAAATTGCTACAATGTTAAGCTACAGTATCGTGTTTTTTATACATTTTCGTCGTCCTAATTCTATTCAGTAAGTAACGGTGGTTTTTATACGTGATATCATGGGCGGTCGAGTCCTGGATAATTACTTGACATGCCGAGGCTGTCATACACTGCTGAACCGTCCACCCGGTGAATAGTCCTCCGATGAAACGTCCTAGAACCAGATTTTTATGTCAGTGGTATTTTAAAATATATTTTTCTCTACCAAGTGATGCTTAAATTATTCAATTTTGTCAAGTAGTGTGATACAAAGAACAATGTATTTGTACAGTAAATATTTATCGTTTTCAGAATAAATTTCATGTATCTTTTAAAGAAGACTAAAGCTTTTAAATGTGCTATTCAAACTCTGCTATACCACTGGACTTTCAAAAATGGATATATATGAAAAATATATTCATCTGTCTAATCATATTTTTTTTGGTTAAATTTTGATATTTATTTTCATAATGAAAAAGATCAGAAATTCCAAATCTCTTAGCCTCATTTTCAGAAAGAAAATACTCAGGACCTCCTAAAATATTTATTAGGCTAAAATATATTACACAACAAATGAAAATATACGAACCGCTTTCTCTCATTTTATATTTTCACGGAATCCTAATTTTTATTAAACCCCTCATGTTCGCCGGAGGTTTAAATCCTCCATTAAATTGTTCCCGTGCTCCATACAGGACGGAATCGCCCACTTTTGCGAATCTCTGGTATAGATCATAATTTCTTAATCTGGGGTCCACGGGTGAATTTTCGGGGATCCATTTACTAAAATTTAATTTGTAATTTTCAAAAGGTTTTAATTTGAATTTAAAAACCGGTACAATAACATAAAAAAAACAGAAGCGATTTTTTCAAATCAAAAAAGTTTTTTTATTGTATTCATACTGATTAGCGAAAAATAGCATTTGAATTTTATTTTGATTGAAAATATAATCTTGTAATAAAGCTAAAGTCAATTTTGTATTGTTTTTTGTAAAGTTCTAGTTTTTATAAAGGTCATATATATTTTTTTGGAATTGATTTTTAATAATTGATTCATTTTCAGAATAATTTAAATTTTTGTTGTAAAAAAATATAACAAGTACCTGTTATTTAACATTTTTTCTACCCTCAAATTAATTCAAGATGACCGTACAAAAAGATCAAAATGTTTTCTATGTGGAAAAGTTTGAACAAATAAAAGTATGAAACCAACAACATTAGACGATGGGCAAGTGATAAAAGTTCTAAAATAAATATACTATGTAGTTGGATACAATAAATATAGAATGATATAGATTATATATAGATGACAATAAACAAACTAATTGATGAAGATGATTATATTATGGTGATGGCAATGGTGATGAAAATTCAATGATCTTATTCTGATGATGACCCAAATTTTTGACAATACATGACAGTCTATGACCATTTATGATAGTTTCATTTTTTATGATAACATGTGACTCATTCATATGTATTTAATTGTCTTGAACAATTTGTAATTGATTTTGACATTATATGATAACATTTAATGCAAACTTGAGAATTTCAACATGAGGATTAAGAACGCGACAATCCAACATATATATTCTCAATAAAATATTTTTAAAATTTTAAACAAAACTGTTGAATTCTATCTTTGACTCTCTCATTTCCAACTATAATATATCTTCCATCAGGAAGTTCATAACTCTTTTCAAGTGACGACAAAGAGTATGCAGTTTGAATTTCTTATTAAAATTCAAGTGCAATATAAAACAACTTTTCTTTAATATTTCGGACAATTTCTCTTTCAGCTGTAGTTTGAAAACTCTAACTTCATTCTGTCAGGATTTTTGCTAAATAATCGGTCAAATCTCTTCCATATGCTTAGCGAGCACCTCTCTTGCATTGCATGAACCTATGAAAGTCTTCATTTCATGCAACAGACTGAACCAGTCATTTTCACATTGGCGACGAACATCTGCTTCTGTACACATTTGAATGTGGCGAAGCATTAGATCGTCAAAAAACTACTTAAATGAACTATACGGTGAATCATCCAGTCGGTGAATTCCATAAGTAGTTGGACTCCCATTGACACGTCGCACGTTTTGAATTGTCTTTCATCCGCCAGAACGCAGTTGACTAAATGTTCGCCATTCCGTGCCATCTTCCCCAATTGCATGATCAGTCATATCTGACTTTTTTTAGGTCACAGAAGTAGAACATTTTCCCAATAATTTGAGTAAGTGATAAGGGAAGTGGAAACTCATCGCTTGAGTCATTCGACATTTCTCATCAGTAGCAGATGAAAAGGCATCAGCAGACACCGCTATTTCTTCAGCATTGAAATTGTCTTCACCGGATTCATTGCATTTAATGTTCATTAGAATTTTCAGTCCCTGCTTGGCTTCTTGGCGTTGTGGAGGTCGAGAAATGTGACGAGAAAAGGACTTACAGTAATCGTGATGGTAATCGAAATCATCCGAAAGTGGTAATGTGATAAAGATAGTGAACTAACAAAAAGCATGTGAGCATTAAGGTCACGAATTTCTGAAGAAAATTTATACCTTATCTCACTAATAATCACGAATCAAGAGCAACGAATGCTTATTGTGGACAAAAGCAAGGCCTTTTTTAAGTATACACCGAGAGCGATTTGGGCAGAACAAATCCTAATGCTTAAATTCACCAAAATTTCAAATATTTTACCAGCTCATAACCTTCCAAATACTAAAACCGCTGACGTCTAAACCCGAAGCTAAAATTTAAAAAATCAAAACTACTAAATTAGAATCCCAGACACAAATTAAAATCTTAACAAAATTACAAATAATCTTTATCTTACAAAATATTGCTAATAAAACATGTAACTCTTAAATAGGAAGTTATATCCTAACAAAATATTTACAGAAGTTTTAATCATCAAATATTTCAACAAATATTTGTAAAAATAGTAGACAATAATGTAAATATTCATAAATGTAATAATACTTTAAAAATTCAAAATCAAATCCTTCAACTTTAAAATTAAATTTTGTTTTAAAGATCTTTTTTTGGCATTCAGCCATTTTTAAAATTTAAAAAATGTTCGCAATGAAATTATTGTAAGTTTTTAATCTTATTATTATCGTTCTTACATACATTAATTTTATTTTAATTAGAAAGACAAATGATGAATTAAAAGACAAATTAACCAGGTTTTTAATATTTTTCAGATGTATAGTTATTTGAATTACAGTTTAGTACAAGATGAAATGAAATAATTATAATTTATTATTTCGTATTAATTTTATCATGTAATATGATATTAAAAGAGTAAATTTAATTTTTTTGTTACCCTCTAAAATTTTTGAATAAACAATTTTAAGAATTATAGTTTCAAAATATCAAGATAATATAAAGATTGACATAATATTAATTTACAATATTCTGAATTATCTTTTTTATAAATGTTGATTAACATGATTTGCACCAAGTTACAAAAACTGAAGTAAATTTATACTTAACTTATTCGATTAATTGAAATATCAAACTTAAAAAAATGTGCAGGCTACGCTACCCAAAAGAGTGCATAAATTAATGGAGTTCATAATTAAATAAGTCGTTTATTTACAATATACTGAATAACATAGGTTATTTGTAATCTATGTAAAATAAATCTTAATGTTTTTTGTTTTTTAAAGGTGTATAGTAGAGTTGGTAACCTTTTGACTTTTTTTCCATAAAATGTGACGGCCATGGTCCTACGAGAAAAAAGTTGAAATGAGGAAATATATATTTATTTTTGGTTTTCCTTTCAAAAACATTACCCACCAAAAAACATAAGATTTGTTCTTTGAGTAATAATTTTATTGAAAATGAAGCAACATGTTTTGTAATAAATCCTTGTTACTGAATATAAAGCGTAAATTAAGACTAGAATTTTGCAATTCAAGGAATCGATAAAATATATGGCCTATCGGCACAAATATTGCGTCTCTGGCTGTCAATTATCGATGGTTGTTTACTCTGCCAACTAAGAATATTAATTTTCTTGAAAACGGTGGTCTGAAAACCAATGTCCAGCCGAATTCCACAAATAAATGAACAAATCTGTTGCAATCGATTTCTCGTTTGAGGCAATAAAATAGAAGCAAGGATAGCATAGATTCCACATGAATTCCACCACGCATTGCTCAAATTTGGCAGTCTAAGAAATTTTATGTACGGGAATTCTCCATTGTCGAAGAAATAGCGTAAAGTAATCCCAGTTTCAAAAGAAACAAAATGTCACCTCTCCATGTAATAGCAGGGAGATTCAATCATGTCGGCCTCTGCACAAATTTTGTCTTTAGAGAATCATATTCCCTCATAATATCATCGACAAAATCGTACGAGAAATCTGTAGAACGAGTATCACCGCCTAAGGTTTTAAAATGTGATCCAAAAAATGATTTTGGCAACCAACACATTGTGGCACAGATAAATTGAGTTATAAAGAAGACCTTATTCGTCAGGTTATCTTAAAAAATAGATAAAACGAATGATTAAAAGTTTCGTAAAACACCTAAACCATAAATTAATGGGATACGAACATGAATGTGCAAGCCTGGAAAGACAAGCCGACAATGATATCCACAAAACGGAAAAATTGCAACAGCAGTTAGCAAAACCATTAAAAAATGTATTAAATTTTAAAAGTATAACTATATATTACAAATTAAAAAAGGGTAATACACAATTCACATCATTTAAAATTATTTTAAATCACCTTTTATATTTTAACTATACAATTTACAATTTTGTTAACTTTATCAGATATTACCTTCAAATCACTAGTATCAACTTTTGCGCGTAGGACTGGCTGGCGAATTGTGCCAATATAGTAAACAATTGTGGCACTTTGTGGCCTTGGGTATTGAATCATTTATATGATTCAATTGCAGCTTGGGACAGCCAACTAGAGTGCGAGGAAATGTCATGTTCCTTCGGGAGGATTATCTTCATACTTGATTTCTTCATTTGTCCTTCGTGAGAATCGATGTGGTGGGTCTCGGAGTTTTGAACTTATAACTAAGAAATTAATTATTAACAATTATGAGTCTTTGCGCAACACATAATTAGTATATAAATAAAAATACAATGAAAATTTATTAAAAATTACCGACCAAAAATTAAACTTAATTTGAAAATTTAACTATATTTCGAATAGAAAATAATCACATTACTAAAAAATGAATAAACATTACTCAACAATAGAGCGTATTGTTACTATTAGGCCTCGAGTTACCATATATTAGATATAAAGGGAAGCCAGAACATAAGTGAACTGGTGTTACATTAGAAAGTACATACTAGAAATCTGATAATGATGCATTTTTGAAAGAAAGACCTAAGGGATAATTTCAATTGAACAATCTTTAATTTCCTTAAATTGCGAGATTTATTTTCCTACTAACAGTCATATTTATTTTATGTTATGATGCGGGTTGTGTAATAGAAAATTTTATCTTTCCGTTTACTTCAAGACATAATCCCATTTCCACGCATGTTTCGGTCAGAATGGTAATTCTGAATTTACTGATGTAAATTTAATCACAGTAAATTTAAATATTAAAATGTAAACATCCAAAATTACAACTTTGATATTGCTGTTAAATTAAATGTGTGTATATATATATATAGGATCATTCCTTTTTTAGTAACCAATGAATTAAAGAATTAATTATCTTACAACTTTATTTTTAATGCATTCATTCCATCAGCCAAAATAAATTGAAAGCATTCAATAATAATTATGTATTTTGGACAATAAAGTAATAGCAGAATGTTCAATCTCAATTAGCAATAATCACAATCAACACAATCTTTAAGGTCTGAATTTGTGAACAGGAGACCCTAAGCAAGTTCTCAAGCCATTTACAGATTTGATCTGAAACTGAATTTGTCGGTACCGAGACTTCGGTGCTAGGATTTTTTCAAAGCTGTATTAATTCCACGTTTTGGTAAAATTTTGAAATTTTAAGAAAATTAAGTCCATGTATATGGTGGGTTATTGGGTGTTGATGTTTGTTTGAAATTATATTGTGGTTACCCAGGTAACTCCATATAAATATTCTTTCACTTACCACTCGACACCCGTTGCTAAGCAACGTTGGAACTGTGTTCGAGTGGGGGGATCGTCCGCAAAAAGTGAGCGCTATTACTAATGCTGTAATTGCCCGAACGACCTCTGGGTCCAACGAGCTGTCGATAGAAGACTTGTGTTCGCTTTTGATTATCAGGTCCACTTATGTCGTAAATTTTATCATTCGTGTCCATCAAACTCTTTAAATAACGACAAATATATATTTTAAAAGGAAACAACGCATTCGATACGTGCAACTACATGTTTTGTGAAAGAAGCAATACATTTTTAATGAGTCGGCTGCGTGTTATTTAATATTCAAGCTGCTCGGCGCTTGGCTCGCTCTTTACGTCCGGGTCTGTCTATAGCCGCTTGCCGTTGGTATAGTTTTTGGAGTCGTTGCCGTCTCCCGGTAGGCCAGGTGGCAAACTAGTTATAAAAATATCAAATGTGGTTTTTCTTATATAAAATTAAAAAAGAAAATTTTTTTTCAAATAAAAAAATTTCATAAAACACACTGTTTACATAATATTAGCTAAAAACTAAAATAAATCAAACTATAATGAAAATCACATTTCTGTGTGTATTTTTATAAAACTTAACAAAACGAATGATTTTTTTCAAGAAATTTTTTTTCTAAAAACTACGAATCAATATGTAAAAATAAGAAAAGACAAAAAATTCAATCGAAAAATAAACTATTTTTTTTATCAATAAATATGGTTATTATAAATTTACTTTTGTGTGATAATCTTTGAAACATGGTACAATGCATAATGGAACATCACATAGTTGACACATTATTGTGGTTCTTTTTCGATCACTTAAAGTTGAACAAACAACACAGCATTTCTTTCCATTATCAGCAGAATTTATTGGAATTTTATCAGGAAAGTGTCTTCCTTGTAAACGAAGTGGGTTTTCGCTTAGTGGTGGTCTTCCAACTCGTTCGCTTCTTTGAGATCCATATTTTTCTATCAATTGTTTAACCAATATCAGTCTAAAATCAGCCAATTGGATTCTTGACTTGTTCTTCCCTCTGTATATACAATAAGCGTTATGTACTACCATATCAATGATGTGAAAAAAGAACTTTTTGTACCAACTGGTAGTCTTTCTAACGCATTCTGAAAATCACATTCTCATATCAGAATAATCCACACCACCCATGAATAAACTGTAATCTATAACTGTTTTTGGCTTCATTATTTTTTCGAATGATTGGAAATTGGTCTTTGTTGATTCAACTAGTCCATTTCTATGAATTGTGGACAACATGAATACTTCGCGTTTATCCATCCATCTTTGAAACAATAATTTATCAGTATTGTAGCTTTCAAGTTCACCTTTTTTCATTTTTCCAGAATATTTCGGAAGAACTTTGCGATTTTTTCGTAATGTTCCACAAGCTCCAGTTTTCTTGTAATGAAGTATTTCGAACAATGGTGGGCTTGAATACCAATTGTCAACATATAAAACGTGTCCCTTATCAAGATGCATATTCATAAGTTCCATTACGATCGATCCACTTATACCAGTAATTCATAAAAATCTAAACTTTGTAGATTTACCAGTATAAATGATAAAATTGAGAATGCATTGTGTGGTACAGTCCACCATTTCAAATAGTTTTATTCCAAATCGATGGCGTTTTGATGGAATATATTGTTTGAAGCTCAATCTTCCTTTCCACAGCATTAGGCTTTCATCTATACAAATGTTTCTATCGGGTATGATGGCATTTTTGAATTTTTCTTTGACCATATTTACAACGTTTCCAATTTTGAAAAGCTTGTCATTGTTTTTTTTTTCATTTTTTGCAAATTGAAGGAATTTCATAATCTGAAGAAATCTGTTTCTTGTGAATGTCTTTGGAAATATTGGAGTGCTCATTTTTGCTAACCAAACCTGTAAGCATCACAATCGCAAAAATACTGATAATTCGTTTGATGTTACATCAAACCACTTCGCCATTTTCTTTTGTGATGGTAATGGATGTTGTTGTTGATAGAGATTTGTTTCTTTTACCACATAATCCATGAATTCGCAATCAATAAACCATTCAAAATAGTCAATTGGCTGTTCATTTTCGACAAGGAAGTTTTTTGGACCAGGTTTTTCTTGAAATTGATGAAGTTTTGCCACAAAGTTTCCTTCTTTTGACCAAATTCTTTCACCAGCTCGATCGTTTATGATGTCGAAATCTTCAATTTCATCATCACTTCCAATATCTGATCCTTCATCTGCTAATAATTCATAATCAGCGATTTCGTTTGACATTTCTCTATAAAAATGTATAAAAAATAAAATAAATTTGCTAACTTTTCTAATCCTTTACGTAATTCAATTTTTTTGATGTCAAAATCTTTATTTTCGTATATTATATTCATAAAAAATATCAACTCACCTCTAAATAGCGTAGTTTAGAAGATAATCGAAAAATATCGGACGTGATCCGTATGCGACTTTTGTTGAATATAAAAAAGATATGTGAAAAATTTGGAAAATTAGAAAAAACAAAATACCTATTTTATAGAGTTTTTTTATGCTGGTTCTGAAAATCATAATAGTTTTTGTCATAAAATTCTCAGTTGTGAGATAATTCAAAAAACGTTGAATTAAATTTTTAACAAAAAATGATTTGGTAAGTTAGTGAAAAGCCATTCTGCCACGACAAGGCCTTTCCAGAAGAATGGTACCAATTCTAGGCTGGTTAGACCTACCTCATATCTGAAAGGATTACCATTTCGAGGCTGGTTTGACCTACCTTTCATATCTAAAAGGATTTATATTTGCCTATTTCGTTTCTTTTTTGTTTCTTGTTGGTCAAGACCTCTTTTCAAACCTTCGCCAACTGGCCCGGTTTGAGAATCTCTTCCTTTTCTCTATGATGATTCAATAAAATGATTCCAATCATCATCAGACATAAAATCAGGTTTTATTGAATTTGTCCATTCTTCAGGATTTAGGTAACTAAAATCGTAATTATTTTTTACCTCCTGAAATATATATGGCAAGCATGGGGTATCCTTTGCGCATATATGTTTTCTACTTTTTTCATCTTTGCAATCTCTGAAAGGAGGCAAATGTCGGGCCATACTTACCCACATCGCTTTCTCTTCCTTTGATTTGCATGAAGATGGTGCATTTTCCAAATAAAGAGGATGCACTTCTCTTGTAGGAGGGTGATAGCAACCTTTATCGGGACACACCAAAGTAAAACCAGCCCTTGAAGGTGGAATTCTTTTGCGTGGTCTTCCTACTCGCCTCGGATCAGACATTTGTTTGAATGATTCGAATGAATGAATGAATGAAATAAACCTATGTGAATATTGAACAATATTTTATAAAAAATATATTATAAAATATTTATATTCATGTAAATAAATTTTATATTAAAAATTATAAAATTAATTTTTTTTCCGGTTTTTAATGAAATAAATAAATATTTATAAAAAAAATAAAATTTAAAAATTTAAATAAATTTTAAAAAAAGCCGGTTCTCAAAGGGTTAATATTATCATTTATATTTCTATTATTATTATTACTACTAAAATACTAATATTATTATCATGAGAATTGTTAGTACATCATTAACAATGTAGTATCATTATTATTAATTTCTCATTATGATTATTATTATCATCATTATCATTATTGTGATTATTATTCTTTTAATATTAATACTATTATTATTATTATTATTACCGCTATCGTCATTATAGTAAAGCTAATATTATTATTATCCTTATGAGTGCTAATATCACTTGCGATCGTTAGGAAACTATTGTTGTTGTTGTTATTATAAATATTATTATTACTGTTAAGATATGGTTATTATTGATGAATAGGGTTAAATTTATACTATTTACTATTATTTATATTATTAGTTACCATTATTTACTATTATTTACTATTATAATATTTACTATTTAATAGAAGAAAAGAAAAAAAAGGAATATAAATAAAATCACAAAAATTTATTCAAATAAAAAATGCATCATAAAGATTGTCACCTTTATAAAAAACAAAAATTCCCAGCGAATAAAACCCGATGTGGGGAATTCCTTTGCAGATTGTTTTTGGATATTCTGAGGGAAATGATTAATCTGAACGAAATGATTAAAAATGAAAGATTATACTTGATAGTATACGTCGAACCTAGAAGATGCCTCTTGAGGAGATCTGGCGGATCAGGAGAACCTAAAATACCTAAAAAATAATTTTCAAAAAGAAATACAAAATTATAACCTTGAAAATTTCCTAGTTGTTTGACTCATTGCTATGACAACGAGCGAAAAGCTAAAGATAAAATACCTAAATACGAGAAAACAAAAGCAAATTAAAATAAAATATTTTATATTATTAACATTAATTTTTAATTATCATTTTACAATAAAATTTTTGTAAATCATCTTAGGTAATTCAAATTAGAAATTTTTATATTTAAATTTAATAAATTTAAATTTTGTAAATTAGTTTCTTAAATAGAAAAATAAATTTCGTATTGTTATTATAATGTTGATAATATAATGAATTACGTACCTACCATTGGTTATCACAGGTATTGTCAATATTATCGTTGCTAATGCCTGTTATAATTAAGTGGCTATGAGTACGTTGATAGATATCTTTAGTACATATAAGGAAATAAGGAGACATACCCACCCCTTCCCCCGTTTAGATTGCATAATACTTACCCTAGGAACGTTGCTTAAAACAAAATTATGTTAATATTCATGATGTATTAAATAAAGTTTAAATTAAAAATAAATTTTGTTCAGTGGACCCACACAGACAGATACTGGAACAATTCCTTAAAGATATAGCCGGATACCATTATTTTAAGGCTAGACTTTTGGGTTTGGAATTTTTATTATATCAGTATTTTGATCTCTGTGTGGTTTATTCCGGAATGATTTTGTGAAAGAATCCATTGGAGATCCCCTTACAACGTGAACGCAATAGAAGTATGTTTATTTTCTCGGTTTTACCCTGTTGGTCTAATCGAAACGTCAGATTTTATCGTCGATTGTGTTGGGCTCAGAGCCACAATTTAAACAAAAATGATAATAAGAATTAAAACGAGACTAGAGGTAACGAGATTGGTCGCTGTACATAAGCTCGCATCACAAGAAGATACTAAAAATTAATAAAAACATTAATTAAAACAAATTAAAAATATATCAAAAGTAAATGAAAACAAATAATTAATTAAAATCGCTAAAAAGCCTACAGCTACAGAGAAAGACATGAAAAATAAAATAAACTGCCAAAGCCTTACAAAATAAGGTTTAGAAAAAACACAGGCAGAAGCGGCGACCAGGAAACAAAATTTTGGGCTAAAAAATAATATAAGAAAATAATAATAAAAATAAAATTAAAATATAGTAGAAATTAGATATCAAAAAATAGAGAAAAATGCACAAAAAATAATAAAAATAGTCTAAAATTAATCAAATAATTAAAAAGCCCTAAAAATGGCGAAAAATCGCTCATTAGTTGCACACACGCACAAAAATAGTATATATACAGTGACAAATTTCATTATTTTTAACTTATGCTTAATTTTCAATCTTTCAACAATTTATCGAACGTAAGGAATTTTATTGATTTTAGTTTTATTTTGTTAATGTAAACAATTTTTATAATTTAAATCTCTATGATGTTTTGTAATGTCTTGCTTTAATATTTTTCGTTAATAACACCATATATATATTTATAAGTTCGAGTCCATTAAAATCCTATATTAAAAGTATTTTAATAGAAGTCCATGGTTTTAATGAAGTCCCCTAGTTGAGCTAGCGGGTCATGCCTCGTGGGCACCTCGGTAGTCCGCAGTAGGGTCTGGCAATATGCTCAGGACCTCCACGCAGGGCATCGTTGTACAACTCGAAGCGACTGCTGAAAAGTGGCCAGAGCGAATAGGAATAAAATCACGGGAAGGGCGTTATTCAGTCAAAGGGATATTAGGCAAGATCGCAGGACGATCTAGGAAAACGTTTTTAAACCTTGAACAAACTAGTAAACCAATACTGGGCAGCAAAGGTAGGCATAGACATAAAAGATCAAATAATTAAACGACGACATGAAGAATTAAGAAATTGATAACGAGAGTGCTAGAAAATTTATTCGTTCTGTAACGCCACAATACACATAAAGACAACATTTGAAATAAGTCCCATGACACCGGCATGCATTTCGAAGTTGTTTCCGCGAGTCGGTTGAGTTTTACATTGAATCCGTCGGAGTTATGCATAAATTCCCAACATGATTGGCAACGACATAAATCCGTTACACAAATGTCACGATTGAATAGACGCGGTGGATTCGAAGAGAAGCATTGTCGAGATATTTACAAACTAGAATTCGTCGTCGCCATCGCTTAGAAAATATAATTCCAAGAAGAGATAAGCCACCACAGAACCATTTTCCCTATTTTTTTTTCTAAAATTAATAGAAACCTCGATAAGTATTTTGACCAAAATACAAAACTCACCGTATTCGTAAATCCAATTACTCCTGACGCGAGATTAACCCTCTTTATGAATAAGTAGTCGGAGCAATTAAATTGACAAGCTTCTTTTCTGTAAGTAGTATCCATCATAATAGAAATTCACATTCCCTCCCCACACAGTACGAGTTCTGTGAAATCTCATGAGCCAATCAAATCACTAGATGATACTGAATAAATCTGAGCAATCAATAATTCAGCTCACTGACACACAAATGCTACTGTAATTTCCTTTCCCACCACTACCGATACATTCATTATTAATGCCGTATATCGATTAGCAGCAGCCACTCTCGTTATAAATTACGTAATAGCATCGTGGATACTCCAAATTTGTGGATTTATTATCATTCCAACCAAATTCCCAATTCATACCTAATAGTACCCGAAGTAACCTGAATTTCGTAAGTCTACTAATAACGTAACCTTAACTCTAATAATAAAGAATAATTGTAATGTACATAAATTTTGATACTAAATGTATTTAGGACCAAATTTTATCTTCATAATTACTAGTGGTAATAGTAACGTCAACATTTAATTACTTATAATAATTCTAATTCATAGGCAACTATTACTAATAATAATAATACCATCATTTAATGATTTATAATAATTTTAATTGTCGGTAATTATCAATAATAATAATAATAATACATTTTTAATTATTTACAATAACTCTAAGTCATCGATAATTATTAGCAATATTAACAATGTCATTACGTAACCATTCATGATGATCCTAGTTTGTCGATAAGTAATAATAACCATAGTAAGGTAATAGTCTAATTAATTATAGACACTCCGGTGTTATAGATAATTACGGGTAATAATATTAATTTGGAAATTAATTAAGCGTTTAAAAGTCCGCAAGTCCCTTGAGTAATGATTAATAGGGTCAAGGATGTCTCGAATTTTTGAAATCAACAATCCTCGTTTCACCCTTGTGCACTGAACAGCAGTACAACCTTCTTAAATAATCATCGGTAATAATTTAAAATTGTATAAGGGCTATGGTTGAAGCCCCTTTAATATAATCGTTAATATAATAGGAATTAGGTAAATCAACTTAGAAAGCAAAGTAAATCCGATAAAAGGTTTAATCCTCATAAATATCGTGAATGTTTAACAGATTTAATCCCATAACTACTGTTAATATTACACTTCCCGGAGTAAGAACCTTGTCGCCCAAAGAATCGCCTATAATCTGACCATGTCCTTCCGCTACATTCCCGTCGATTAGACATTTTCCCCACGTTATCCCTCAATCAATTGCCATTTCATGAATTTCCTCTATTCATTTTTAGATATGAATTCCGACTCCAGTTCAGCTTTAAATAACCTTCCACGGATCCCCTGACTCTCCGTCGATAGTCGCGCTTAGACAAGGATTCAAAGAATTAGAAAAAAAATACAATTCACTTCGATCCAAATATGAACGAGTAAAGGGCACTTGGTCCCCGCCTGAAGCTACCAAAGGCTTTCACCAGAAGATTGTGAGACTATCGCGCGCCCGAGATGAACTAGTTACTGAGTCCCGTAGTCAGCGGGTGCTAATCAAAGAGCAAGCTACGACTCTCCGCCAAATATTCACGGATCGGAGCTCCGAGCCCGCATCCCAGGGAGTGTCTGGGCTCGTCACCTAGACATTATACCCGAGCACCATCTGCCAATAGCCAAGCTCAATTCAATTCCCTCAACCTCAGCTCCCCCACAAATTGACCCGCCTCATGTTCTAGTGGCAGAATCTAGTACCAACCGGGCCCGTCGGCGGCCTAACCGAAATCGACGCCGTCGTCGCAGGGAAGTAGACCTCCATCGGGAAACGGAGCCATTCAGCGTCCCGTACCGGATCGATGATCTTCCGCCCGCCCCCCCCTATCAGGAATTCGAGATTCCGGGGCTCGATCCGGATGTTCTTACCGTAATTTTCCCCTCACCAGCTCACTCAATCCACATAAATCTGGTGGATGAAGATTTAGATTTCCCCAGAGTCGCCCAAGCTCTAGATCACTTGGGATTGGATTTCGACGACATCGCGGTACTCACAGGTGACGTGCCCTGAATCTCTTCCCAATCAGAAGTCGCTGGACCCTCCACTCGCATTGAGGGCGGTTACAACGTCAATCCCCCTCCATATCGGCCGGTAAAACGTAGGCGCTTCCCTACGGACATTGATGCCTATGAAGATTGAGTGCAAAGCAAATTATCACAGTCTGTCCCCACCTACAATTCTCGTGAACTATCATCCGCCTATTGTGTTGTGTATATAGTCATTAATGTGTAGTACTGTAATACAATTTTATTTTTACTTTTGGTAAGGATTAATTAGGTTCGAATGAAAAGAGAGTGAAATAATGGTAACGGTTGGCGGTAATTCATGAGATAGGGTTTGGTAAAGGGGTCGAATGATGTGAATGATTTCCACGGTTTTCTCGACTCGGCTAAGATAAATACAAAGGGGTTTATAGATAATCTAGTAAGTAAGATGCGTAAATCCTTCTATCGGCAGCTAATAACTGGGAAAGCTAAGCTACTTCGAGGAGTAGCACTAGTAATTGCGCTCACCTGCTCGAATAGCATTCGGCTGTTGCGTACAGTACCAACATGATTTCGGTCATGGGTACGCAATGGTCATTCCAAATCGTGCGGCGTATCGGGAAGGTACCCCTAGAAGGTAAATGCGACGGTCACCCTAATAGGAGGAGCACTAAAGTAATAAAGTAAAATTCCCATACGTCCAACAATTGGAAATTTATCTTAGCTTATTTATTTAAATAAAATTCTATTTTGGATTTGGGTAGTGGAATGTGGGTGGCGATCATAAACACGGGTGAATTTATCTGTTACATCATAATGTATTAAGAATATTTTAATCTCGATGTTTATTTTTTTTCCTTTTTAAAATGATAACGAAACTTTCCAAAACTTTGGGGATTTTTGTACTTAGGGGAGAGTTATCGCATTTACCTCAATCAATTTTTCTCGCAGATAGTTTTGTTGAATCTAAATCGTACAGATTATTGTAACAAAATCATTGGGAATCCGTAGGGATTAACTTCTCCTATTTCTTCCTTAGAATTGAGGCTATTCAAAAAATTTTTATCGAATTTTTAACCTAAATTGGGGTGGTTCTTAAACTTAATTTCTTTTTACATTTTCCTTTTGTATTAAATTTCTAAACATGAGGTTGGTAACTAGAAATTATTATATTTGAACTTTGATTTGATTTGATATATTTGCTTCCGTTGTTAATAGTAACTACGCTATCAGATTGAATCTTGCTATAATATTAAATATTTAAACTAATCGACATTTACTTGTATAACGGTATTGGTTCTCGATGTGAAATTAGCAATACCTAATTGCTACCGCCATTTTATGTTTACTCAAATGATTTTAACTATCTAGGTTATTTTGAAGACTGTAATCATGAAAATTTATAATGATTACCCTATTGGTTTCATTTTAAGTTCATAACAACTACTTGAATCTATAATTTATTTAAATTCATAACTCTAACCCTTCAATTTTCTATTTCCCCGTTACCTTTCCCTTGGCTGACCTTAGGCGCGTTGTGTTCATATTATAGTTAATGAGTGCCCACTGGACTACTCGTGTCATGATTTTGAGCCGTATGTGAGGTCGAGTTTATGGAAATTGAGAGACGAGGAAACAACCAAAAGACCACTTCCTTATCCCTCTCTTCCCCTATACGGAATAATATTGACGTGCCAGCTCCTGCGTTCCGCACACTGGGCCTTCACGGGCACGATTCATTGGCGATATTCCACGAACTTACACGAATTCGAATAGTATGTTTGATTTTAATAACTTTTAATGTGTTTTGGCAGTGGGCCGTAAAAATTTCGACAATATAAAACAAAGTTTTAATCTATTTAAATAATTTATTAAAATAAAAATATAATTTACCCGACACATTCCATAAAAATATCATAAAAACATTGCTCTCCTCACACCGACACCCACGCAGAGCTCCATTGAGGTTGCGAAGATGCGACGTGGAGAGAGTTTTCAAATAAAACTCACTTACATCGAATATTCAAGAATGGATTTAAGACTAGTTAAAACGATTTCAAGTTTTTAAAAACTGATTTCACGATTAAAATTGAGTAAAAATGAATCGGTATATATAGCTATTGTACGACCTTAACCTTGCGTGTTCTTTTTGATTTAGTAAAACAAAATTTGACCTTGGAATTTTCTGGTATATTCTAATCTTTAATTTTATTATTTTGAGATTTTATTTGACAATTTTTTCTTTAGATTTTTAATTGAATTATTTCTAATTCAAATTATTTGATTTTTTTTTCATTTTCATGAAATCCTGCATTTTTATAAATTTTCAAATTTCGGTCAACATCGTTGGGTTTTCGTGTTATGTTTATATTTATTTCGTCGGATCTTGTTGCGTTTTGTTATTATTTTAATTTATTTTTGTGTTTGTAATTTTATATTTATTTGTTTTCTTCCTCGCATTTTGATAGGGTTAATTGGTATTTTAATAGGTTTGAATTTAAATCTGCATGTTATCTTTGCATGTGTGTTACCGATTCATTTAAACATTTACAAGGCCGTTTGTGTTCTGACCCAACATATATTAGAAATTATTTATTTAATTCATTTTTAGTTAGGGATTTTAAAGATAATGCAATTTTATAAATTTTTTTATTTCTTTTCGATCGCAAAAAACAAACTTATTCGTTTAATAAAATTGATTTTCGTTATGATTCCGACTACGTCATTTCCGTATCGCATTTATTTTGGTTCATTGAAGCTAGTTTAGACATAAGTTTCTGTTGAATTAGCAATAGAGTAATGGTGTTCGTAGTAACTTAGGTCCATATTTATATGAACTGTCGATTTTCTTTCCACGCAAACGAGTGAAGACTTGAAATAGTGATGGCGTTCGCTGATTTGTTTGCGTTGGAATTTCCTGCTATCAATTGTTGAGGGCGGAATTTTCTCGTGACAATATTGTCGTGGCGAGACGAAATTTTCTATTTTTCTTCCACTTGGCTATGTGTACTGACTTATGACGTTTCTAATATTTTCTTGGCCCAGAAGGAATTTCTTCAGCATTCATTTTAAATTGCTATGAGATTATAGTTCCTTTTTTGGGCTTAGAGCCAAAATTAAAACAAAAATAAAAATTAAAGCAAAAGTGAAAGTAATGAAACAAGTCACTGTACATAAACACGCACCACAAGAAGATACTAAAAATTAATAAAAAAAACATTAATTAAGACAAATTATAAATATATCAAAATTAAATAAAAATAAATAATTAAGTAAAATCATAAAAAGCATACAGCAGCAGATAGAGACATACAAAAAATAAAATAAACTGCCAAAACCTTGCAAAATAAGGTTTAGAAAAAACACAGGCAGAAGAGGCGACCAGAAAACAGAATATTTGGGCTGAAAGGGTAATATTATAAGAAAATAATAATAAAAAATAAAATTCAACCATATTGGAATTATATATCAAAAAATAGAGAAAAATTCATAAAAAATAATAAAAATAATTTAAGATTAATAAAATAATTAAAAAGCCTTAAAAATGGCGAAAAATCGCTCATTGGTCGCACACAAGCACAAAAACAGTGTATAAGCAGTGACAAATTTCATTATTTTCAAGGTTACATTATTATCACTTTGCAATTTTGAAAACTATTTGCTACGAACTTTGAGTAAGGATTTTGCTTTTGTCATTTTTAGTAATGCAACTTTATATGTTTCTGATAAAATGATTGTTATAATGTCTCGATTTAATGTTTTATAATTTTACATGCATATATATTATTTATATATTCGAGTCCCTTAAATTCATATATAATAAAAGTATTTCAATAACCATCAATGGGACGGATCTAGGGCCGGCTGGTGGATTAAGTTCCCTAGTTGTGCTCGTGGGTCGCGCCTCGTTAAAACCTCCGTAGTCCGCAGTAGGGTCTGGCAATTTGCACAGGACCTCCACGTAGGGCATCGTTGTACAACTCGCCGAGGAGAGCAGAAATTAAAATCAATGGAAGGGCGACCTCAGATAGGGGAATTAGTAAAGATCACATGGTGATCAAACTGATTTTTGAACCTCGAATAAAAATAATAAAACTAACTGGGTAGAAGTGATAGGCATAATTAAATAAGCAAAACAACTGGATGATATCATAGAAAATTAAATCAAACAACAAAGTGTGTCAGTAATTTTATTCCGCTCCACAACATGACATATAGCCTCCAGGAGAGATCAGTAGAAAATTTCCATAAATTATTCATCTAACCGCTAAGTCCAATCTGGCATACACTACAATCTGCATCTGTATCACAATACGCGAACCTCATTGAATTCTTTCCTTGCAAAAGCGAGCCGTTCGTATAGAGTAAATTTTCTAATTGGCATCGAGCGAATAAGAGATAGACCCAGAATTATGAATCCACGAGTTTCCGATACATGTATTGCGAGTACCTCTGTAGACTAGGTGAAATTTGGAAATGAATTCAGTAAGAGACGACACTAGTGGCACGAATGGAACAAAATACGTGATTTCCAAAATGGCCGAGACGAGTATAATGCTGTCGACCAATTCATATAGCTAACCATACACTAAGATTCTTGGGGTAATAACTGTCCAAGTAGCAGAAACCACAGCCGAATTTCTTTATTGTATGGAGGAGTTAAATCCACTAGGTTAGAACCGACAGTAATATGAACAGACATTTTCCCTACACTTCTACAACAGGCAAATCAATAATAAATAAGCTACTCTAAATCACTACAAAACTTACCGATATCCATGTATCCACGTTACCTCAATAAGACGAAGAACAGTTGTCATACTCCGCTAGCCGTGATGTCATCCCTTCAAAATTAACTAGTGTTGGACGTACAGGAGTTTTAAACTAAGGTATTATTCATCTCTTTGATCTGACCTTCACTTGCAGGTTCTAGGGATAATTTACCTGACACGTCGCACGATTTTAATAACCGTTGCGCACCCATGACCGAAATCATGTTGGAACTGTGCACAACAGCCGAATGCCATTCGAGCAGGTGAGCGTCATTACTAACACTACTCCTCGAAGGACCTTCGTCTTTCCCGGATTATTAGCTGTCACTGGAAGGACTTACGCTTATGCCTGTCTACCCCTATCTTGTTCCTACTTTTACCCTAATCGCGTTGAGAATATCATGGAGAATGGTGGTGCCCAACCCGCGCTGGTAAACCCTTTTCAACCTCCATTGCTGTCCATACCTCATCTCGTAATATGAATCAGGTGGAATAACCTATAACAAAAAGAAGCATAAAACAAGATTTCAGAAAAAAAAACACCATAAATAAACTATATTGACTAAAACACAAAAAAAATATCATTAAGTCACTACGCGGAACACTAAATAACAAAACATTAGAATCACAAATGTCCCTGACCACCTGCGAGTCCGAACTGCCAACCTAATCTTCCTCGGCATCCATGTCTGTTGGAAAACGCTTCATTTTTGCCGGACGATACGGCGGGGGATCCGTTCGGAAATCGTTGTTCATCTGAGTGGATGGTCCCGCGATTTCGTCAGTACCCAACCCCAATCGATTGAGGACCTGTATCGCTCGAGGTGGTTCAAGGTCCTCATCTACTAGGTTAATGTGGATAGATTCCGGAGGTGATGAGAACATGACTTGCGGGGCGTAGAGGATATCCGAATCGAGCCCCGGAATCTTGAATTCCCGGTATGGGAGCGGCAAGTCATCGATCCGGTAGGTGTCCTCTGCGGCCCTCGCTTCCCGGAAACGTTCTTTCCGAAGACGTCGATCCCGACGTCGCCTATTCCGGTTGGGCCGGTGGCGAGCCGTAGAGGTGGCTGTGTTCATCGCGGTTTCGACTGGCGGAAGGTTTGGAGGGGACGGAGTGCTGACGATTGAAGAGGAGGTGGGGGCTGTTGAAGCTGGGTGATCCTCGATGTTGGGGAGATGATGGGCCGGGATGATATCGAGTTGACCAGCCTGGACACTCCCTGGGACGTGAGTTCGTAGCTCTACGTCCGTAAAGGCCTGTCGAAGTGCCACCGACTGTTCACGGATCAAGAGTCGCTGGCTGCGTGACTCGACAACTAATTCGTCACGCGCCCGAGTGAGCCGGAAGATCTTCTGTCTGAGCTCCTTGACAGTTTCGGGTGGAGCCCAGGTGCCCTTCATTCTGTCGTATTTGGTCTTAAGATCCTGGTGTTGTTGCTTCAGATCCTCGTATTTATGCCGGATAGCCACTATGGATGGCGGCAGTCTGGGAATTCTTGACGGATTGGCTGATTCAGTATTGTTATCTATACTATAAAAAAAGAAAAAGGAAGCATCAAAATAGAAATTTTCGAGAGATGAAGTAGGTGGACGGAGGTTCGGGATGGTAGCTTTAGTATTTATTTAATAAAGACATCTTGCTTTACTTAATTTCCTACCCCGTTACCCTATGCGACCTGGATCTATCTCACTCATACTACCGCATCGTCCCTCGTCTACACTTTAACCGAGCTTATCTACATTTTAAGTGCGCAGCTAAGCCTAACTATTTATCTGGCAATTCTGAACTTGTAATTCAACCCGGGTCATTCAAATTAAAGTTTACCAATCTAGCGCGTTCCGCTAATTACCTTATGATAACTAGTTTCTGATTTAACTAATATGATTTGAAATTTTCCTTATCAAAATACATAACTAGATTAATTAAACGGCACTGACCAGTTGTACTTCGCCTATGATTGTTTGCAATTAACTTTATGAGGTTTAATAAGTTTACTTAATTAAACGAAAATGACCAAAATATAATTCTACCATGATTATTTAACATCTAACATTACAGAATTGAATAATTTACTAATGCTTTGATAATAGTTAACCTATAACCTAGCTAAGTTTATCTAAAAGTGGGTTTACAAAAATTTACAAGATCAGTTATCGTTACATTTAATATTCGAAAAATACCTAGATTATAATTTAACAACATAAAATATCGTTATTTAAAAATAAAATAAATAGTCATTTAATGAGTGAAACTTTTGTTGGAAATATTGGGGGAACCTGGAAAGTAAATCTCATTGTTGCTCGTTAGTTAAATTAATAGTATTTTTAGATATAATCAATTTACTGAAAATGGAGATTTGATAGTATTTTTTAGATATAATTAATTTACTGAAAATGGAGATTTAATAGTATTTTTTAGATATAATTAATTTACTAAAAATAGAGATTTGATAGTATTTTTTAGATATAATTAATTTACTGAAAATGGAGATTTTATCAACAACAAAAAAAAATTATCGGGACTTACAGATTTTCCAGCGAGTAGCGAATAAAGAAAATTTCCAAAATTCCTCAAATTATAACTATTGTTGACAATTAGCAAAATTTATTGGTCGGAATTGATGTCAACTCAAATGGAATGAAATTCTCAGCTTGCCTGTCTATGCCTATCGACGTGATTAGTCTAGGTGTGCATCCCACTACAGCCTTCAGTCAACCGTGAAAATTTTAGATTTCAGAAGGTCAGAATTTATTGGAATTTATATCGCAGTTAGTTTTTAGAATTTTTATTGCGGTTAGATCTTAGAATTTTATTGCAATTAGATATTGGAATTTTATCGTTTCCTTCTCCTTTCTATGCGGACTCCTATTTCAGATGCCAGATGATTTATACAAACATTTGTGGTAGATATTTGGTTCATCCTACGTCAATTTTCCTTTGGAAAGACCAGTCATTTAGGAATTCGCTAATTCCTTTTCATCTGTCAGGATAGATTATAAGTGCTACACTTGTGTGCTATGGGACATCCGTCGAAGAGTGGTGAAAATTTTTTATCGATTTATTTTTAATTTTTACATTTGAATAAACTATGATGTTTTTATTTCTTTCCTATTATTTTCGAATTTTTATGTAGATTTTCGGCTAACATTGACCTAAACCTTATCCCTGCTACCCGTTATTTGCTCGTGAATTTTTGTTCGAAAGAAAAATTTGTCTGATCAACCCGTGATCTTGCCTAATTTCCCTCTAACTAGAGTTGTTCGCACTTCCCAAGATTTTAAACGACTCGCTCCGGCCACTTTTCAGCAGCCGCCTCGAGTATACAACGGCGCTCTGCGTAGCGGTCCTGCGCACAAGGCCAGACCAGACTGCGAACTGCCGAAGGGTTCACGAGGCATGACCCACGAGCTCAACTAAGGGTTTTCACCCACTAGTCGGCACACGGTCCGTCCCATGAACCATCTATTGCAATACTATAACGATATATAATTTTAATGGTCGAACTATAAATATAGATATATATTATCAAATAATGTAACGAAACATTACCCATCATAAAGTTTTAATTAGGCATAAAATTTACATTAACATAATAAATAGAAAAACCCGTAAACAAGAATCCTTACGTTCTATTTGAAATCAATAATATCGTAGAATTCAAAATTTTTAGTTGAAAATATAAGTTAAAAATAGTGAAATTCATCACTGTATATATACTAATTTCATGCGTGTGTGCGACCAATAGGCGATTTTTCGCCATTTTTAGGGTTTTTGAATTATTTTATTTATTTCAAAATATTTTTTTAATTTTTTATATATTTTTCCTTATTTTTTGATATATTAATAATACAATGTTGATTTTTATTTTTATTATTTTATTACAATATTATTTTTTAACCCCAATATTTTGTTTTCTGGCTGTGTTTTTTCTAAACCTTATTTTGCAAGGTTTTGGCAGTTTATTTTATTTCTTTGCATGTTTCTTTTTGCATCTGTAGGCATTTTCCGAATTTTTTAATTAATTATTTATTTTATTTTTTTATATTTTATTTTGTTTTAATTACTATGTTGTTTATTGATTTTTAGTATCTTTGTGCGGTGCATGTTTATGTACAGTGATTCGTTCCATTACTTCCACTCTTTGACTTTAATTTTTACCTTTATTTTGTTTAAATTGTGGCTCTGAGCCCAACACTAGTGTGTCACCTTTCTCTACAGCTGTAATCCATCACTGCAGAAAATAACTGCTCCATTATAGGCATCATAAATGTTGATAAAAATCATAGAACAAGCCATCTAGCTTAATCGTACTGATAATGGTCAGAGAAATTGACAACATGCAATACTTCGTCATAAATTTTACTTCTCTAATACTGACCCTTTTACTTTTCAAATACCATTAGACCCATCATTTTTAATATCGCCAGTTTCATTACTATTGAATTTTTCGTGGTTATTATGAATAATCATTTTTCAGTTGTCGGTACTTATTAACATGGTTACCATGATTATTATTATTATTGTTATTACGTCATCATTATCTGTTATTGCTAGTATTATTATTATCATTAAATTCATTAGTATTACTACCGCTAACCTAATTATTATTAATAATATTATTAATATTATCATCATTATAATTATTATTATTCTTGTTATTGTTATCATTATTGCTAATTTTATTATTATTATTGTCGTAATTATCACTCTTATTTAAATGGTTACATTATATTCATCATTACAACTATTGGTGGTAGTGATACTATTATATAACAAACATCATTGCGAAAACCTTAATGTTATAGTACCCAAACTTTCTAAATAGTTAGTAAGGATATTAATAATAATATTGATGTTAATTAACCATTGGCGGATAAACCGCACTTACACTGCTCGATAGTTATGTATCAGTTTAATATCTTGCTGGTGTGAGGCTGTGGGCCGGAAAAATTCCGACAGAATTAAATTCATAATTTCATAACATATATTTTTTCATAATGATAGTTCATATTCATCCTTCATACGGCATCTGCAAATCGTTCATGCTCACTTTTAATAAATACATCCTAAAGTTTCGGTTTAAGATGATACTAATTTCAAGAGATTCTTCACACGTAATTATGGTTATTCGAATAAGTGATTGTTTTTACTCAAGTGATAGAGTGATTACTTGGTTCAGCGAAAAACTGATGATTAAAATTATGTGAAAATGGATTGTTATTTATATCTGTTCTGTGACCCTAACCTTGCGTGTTAAATTTGATGCGATAAAACAAAATTTGACCTTGATATTATTTGTCTAATTCTAATTTTTATTATTTTTCGATTTTATTTGACAATTTATTCTTTAGAATTATGTTTAACTCATTTCTGATAGAAATTATTTTATTTTCTTTGTTGGTCGTATGGGAAAATTGTTTGCTGAGTAATTCATGTCCTGAAGGTATGCCTGTCATCTTTATATTCTAGGGTCACTTCCCACTCCGCCGTACGATTTGGACAACCGTTACGTACCCATGATCGAAACCATGTTGGTACTGTACTCAACAGCAGAATGCCATTCGAGCATGAGCTCGAGCACCTTCGCTTTCCCGGTCATTGCTGCCGATGGAAGGACTTACGCGTTTTATCCTGCATATTGTACTATTCCTGAACCCTGGACATATACACCTTCTGAGCTGAGAATCGTGAGGTTCATTTACACCTTTCAATGGTTTCGCCTTATACTTTCTAATGATTCATTACTAAACTACTGCCGTTGTTTTACCCTTTTCTATTCTAAAGATACTCATATTTAAACTAAAGCGAAGATAAAACTACAATATTCTATTAATGCAACTAAAATGGTTATACAACAGTTAGGAAAAACAATGAGATAAACACACGATAATTTGTACAAGATTTCCTGAATTACACCCGACAGAAAACATTGTCACTTTAAAGTTAACACCCGTGAAGTTTTCAAAAAGGGCGACATGAATTTGGTGAGTTTATTCCATTCATCTGCATCAATGTCAGTCGGCAGAAATCAGCGCTTCGCTGGTCGGTAAGGAGGAGGATTCGTGTTGTTGATGACTTCTACACGAGTGGAGGGTCCAGGTTCTTCGAATGGAGGAGGATTCATGGGGACATTGCCAGTGAGAACGGCGATCTCACCTACCCCTAGACCCAACCAATCTAGATCCTGATTTATCTCCGGGGTTTCAATTTCGTCATCCACCAGGTTGATGTGGATGGATCGGGCCGTTGAATAGAATGTCACAGAAGGGGCATAGAGCACATCAGGATCGAGCTCAGGGAATTCGAATTCCTGATAAGGGCGTGGAAGGTCATCGATCCGATACGGGCGCTGGATGGCTCCGTCGCTCTGAGGAGGTTGGCCTCCATGCGGCGACGACGACGATTTCGGTTGAGTCGTCGTCAGGCCGCTCCTGAAGGTGGTTCGGCCACGGGGATTTGAGGCGGTTCGGTGATTTGAGGAGCTGGTGTTGAAGGAATTGGGCGAGCTGTTTCTAACGGAAGATGTTGTTCCGGAATAATATTTAAGCTGCGAGCCCCGCCGCTCCCAAGGATGCGGGCCCGAAGCTCGGCATCAGTAAAGATTTGGCGGAGCGTCGTGCTCTGTTCTTTTATCACCACTCTCTGGCTGCGAGATTTGGTGATTAACTCATCTCGGGCTCGCGATAGGCGAGTTATTTTTTGATGGAGATTCTTGGTTGCCTCAGGGGAGGTCCATGTGCCTTTTAACCGACTGTACTTATTTCTGAGAGCTTCATGCCTAATTTCTGTCGGAGTGCAACCACTAATGGAGAAAGACGGGGAATTTTTGGGAGATTGTTCATGTCCGCCATTGACTTAATATCTATTTCTAGAACGGGTACAAAAGGAGAGTTAATCTATCTAGTGAGTTGTCGGAAACAAAGATAATGGGAAACATTCGGTCAGAAAGAGGGTTCAATAGTAATCGAACACTAGATGTTGGGTAGAATCATTAGTATTGAGGGTCCTAATGACAGTTTGATTAACTTTGACAGCCAAAATAAGGAGATTTATGCTACGGATGCCGATGATCGTAATTACGCTAGGGCTAAGAGTAATAACCCTAGGAATAACTATGCTAAAGTAAATGGGGGGGGGGGGGGGTACCATATTTTTAATAGTAAAGATTGACGATGATAGAGACATAAATAGTACCTAAAATAATCCTACTGATACTAATGGCGTGTCTAAGATATATTGCAAACCTTAAGATGAAAATTAGTAATAATAATATTAATAATAAGAGTAGTATTTTGTCGTCAACCAGGACCGTCATAGGGGAGTAGGTAGTTAGTGGCTATCTACGGTACAAAAAAAACATAGGGGGAGGGGGGGGGGTATGTAATAGCGGATTAAATTTCGGATTATCTTGATTACATAATGATGTAATCAACTTAATTAATTTTGTGTGTATTTTAATTAAATTTTTGGCGCGATTTTTTTTTTCGAATTTTTTTTTTTCGAGTTTTTGGCGCGATTTTTTTTTTTGAATTCAAATTTTTGGAACATTTTTTTAAATTCAAATTTTGGCGAATTTTTGAAATAAAATTGAAATATTTTTTTGAATAAATTTTTTTTTTAATCACACTATAGTCAGGGGGTATTTTTGAAAAAGACTAAAATAAATTGGCTTGAATTGCCTAACGATAAAAAAAAAGCATAAAATTAAAATTGGCTCAAATCGCCTAAAATGGTCAGAGAGGGTATTTTCATTCACGAATTTTTTTTTAATCACACTATAGTCAGGGGGTATTTTTGAAAAAGACTAAAATAAATTGGCTTGAATTGCCTAACGATAAAAAAAAAGCATAAAATTAAAATTGGCTCAAATCGCCTAAGATGTGATATAGTCAGGGATGTTTTTAATTCGTAATAAAAACTAATGCAATATTTGGTCTCAATACTTTCTATAGGTAAATATTGACATAAAATAAAAATGGCTTGAAACGCCTACTGATAAAAAAAATTGACAGGGGTATTTTATAGGCTTGTTAAAAAAAAACACTTGAAATATTTGTTCACACAATTTTCATAGACAAATTTAGGCTCTAGATAAAAATAATTTAAAATACCTAAAGTAAATTAAAGTACATTAGAATACATTAAAGTATATTAAAGTAAATTTAGATAAATTAAAGTACATTAGAATACATTTAAGTATATTAGAGTAAATTAAGGTTCCTCTAGTAAATTAAGATACATTAGAGTACATTAAGGTAAATTAAAGTAAATTAAAGGGTCGAAAGTCAATTTAAGTACATTGGGGTACATTTAAGTAAATTATGGTTCATAAAGTAAATTAAGGTACATCAGAGTAATTTAAAGTACGTTAGAATAAATTTAAGTAAATTAAGGTTCTTAAAGTAATCTAAGGTACTTAGAGTAAAGTATGGTAGGTTAGGTAAGAATTTTTAAAAATTAAATAGAGAGTCAACAGTTAAGTTACATAAGGGTAATTTTTAAAGCTGAAAATTTTAAAAGCAGTTATAGTAGGCAAATTACATAAGGTAAGAATTTTTAAAGTTAAAGAGTCGACAATATTGCATGATAAAATTTATTAAATAAAATTTTTAGTATAGTTTTATCGATCAATTTTTATACATATTTTTAAATGATAAAATTTTTAACATAATTTTACAATGGAATTTTTTATACATGATTTTTAAAGATGAAATTTTTAGAATAATTTTACAATGAAATTTTTTATACATATTTTTAAATAATAAAACTTTTAACATAATTTTACAATGAAATTTTTTATACATGATTTTAAGTAGAATTTTTAGTATAATTATATCGATGAATTTTTTATATATAATTTTTAAAGATGAAATTTTTAGGATAATTTTACAATGAAATTTTTATACATGTTTTTAATTGAAAAAATTTTGAATGTAATCTTACAATGAAATTTTTTAGTATAATTGGTACAATGACTTTTTTTATACATATTGATAACGATCAAATTTTCAAAGAAATTTTTCAAAAACTTTTTTCAAAGAATTTTATTAAATTAAATTTTTGAGTTTCAGTGTTACATAGTATTGCCTAAGGTAGGTAGTAGTCATTCGCAAGAGCAACCCATCTCCTCCACTCTGCAGCAACCCATCCTTAATAAAAAAAATAATAAAATAATAATAATAATAATAATAATAATAATAATAATAATAATACTTTCAGAAAATATAAAAAGTTAACTTACTTGGTATCAACTTCTGAACACTGATAACCCATACACAGTGAATAATTCATTAATAACTGAACAACAATCACTAGGTACTGTATACAAATAACCGAGTACTATACAGCTCTCTATATACATATTATGCATTGAATAATTTACTTATTTATTAAAATGACATATTTAAATAATATTTACTCTTTCAACACCGATATTCAACCAACTCAACCCACTTAAAAAATAAAATTTTCTCTCAATCATTTCCCTTTAAAATACTTAGTTATTTACACACTCAATAACTAGTTACTGAACAAATCAATATCAAAAACTAATTACTGAACCAATAAATATTAATGATGGGTTACTGACCAACTAATTTTGAAATAAATCACATAAAAGGTTAACAAAAAGAAATACAAGTTGAAACTTTATTAACTTTTTCACTATTTTATCGATCATTGATGTGTCCAAATTGGTAAAATTTTTGGTTGCTTAGTTACCTTGTTGTTATCAAGCGATAATTAATCAAATTCATTGAAACCATATCCATTGTTATATTTACTTGGTATCAACTTCTGAATACTGATAACCCATCACACTGAATAATTCATTAATAACTGAACAACAATCACTAGGTACTGTATACAAATAACCGAGTACTGTACAACTCTCTATATACATACTAGGCATTGAATAATTTACTTATTCATTAAAATGACATATTTAAATAATATTTACTCTTTGAACACCGATATTCAACCAACTTAACCCATTTAAAAAATAAAATTTTCTCTCAATCATTTCCCCTTAAAATACATGGTTATTCACAATATGTTATCAATAACTAGTTACTGAACAAATCAATATCAAAAAATTTTTACTGACCAAGAAATCTTTAAATAAAAGCACATATAAATTTGAACAATCAAAAGAAATACAATTTTATTAACTTCTCGACTTTTTTATCGATTATTGATGTCTCCAAATTTTGTTTTGTTGTTTAGTTACCTGATTGCTATCAAGAAACTATTAATCATTGAAGCTCAATCAATTGTTGTATTTTCTCTGAATAAAAATTTATTTCTTTACAGTCTTGTATGTGATTTATTGAAATTATTTTGTAAAACATTGAAATTTTTCTACCATTTTTGTAATATTTTTAATTGCGTCCAACAATGAACAATTACTAAACGTTATTTTCAAAGATGAATGCCAACTTTTTCATTTATTTTTCACACGTCCCTAAATAAATTAATTTCTAACTCATCAAATAATTACTTAAATTTATTTTTATAGATTTTCTATTCACCCCCAACTCTTATTGTTTACTGAATGATAAATTAATTAGTAAGTACAAGTAGTGGTTAATCTAATTACTAGTGAAAAGAAACTTGATTAGAAAAAGATACTTAAATTAATTTCACAAAACATACATTACTTTCACAGTACTTGAAATAAATTTTCATATATTTATTGTAAATTATTAGATTTTTAAGTTTCTAAACATTAAATAAAGTTAATAGATAAAATAATTATCATCTACCACATTACTAAAAATTAAATGGTTATCGACCAACCACTAAATAAGTTGAATTTCTAACAAAGCTTAAAAAACCACATGGAACAGGTACTTGTGTACTGATAGATACCGATAAAATCTACTAAAAATCCAAATATGTATGTTTAATTTTTGTAAAGTTTTTTATTTTGTAAAAATAAGACTTATCCTTAAATTATGATTAGCATGTGAATAGAATTTGATTAAATTTAAATATTTTAAGATGTTAAATAAAACTGATTAATTTGTAAATAATGTTAGTACTTTGAAATTTTAAAATAAGACCTTCGGCAAATTGGTAAGAAAATAGTTGTTATTGAGTAATACATATTAAAATTACCAAAGTTTTATAATTTTGGTCAAGTTTTGATAGATCTTTAATAAAATTTGTTAGTACTTTGAATAAAAATTTTAAAAAAGTTTCAACATACTAGCAAATTGTAAAGAAAATAGTACTTATCAATTAAAAAGTTAAATAAACTAAGTTGTAAAATAATTGAAAAAATTTGCTAGATCATTTTTTAAAATTTTATTCAAGGTACTTGTTGAATAAAAATTAGTGTATATTATCGACTTCTTATAGTATTTAATCGTACAATTTCTCTTCATTCCTGGAAATAATCATAAATATTTAAATTATTCAGAAAATTGTCAATAACAACATAAGTAATGAGTAATAAAAAGTTTTTAAATACTAGTTAATTTAGTTTTTAATTAAATTAAATTACAAATTTATAATAAATCAAATAAATACTTACTTGTATACAAATAGTTACATGAATCAAACTATTTCTTAGAACCGAACACGTATCGTATATTTTATTCAGATTCCAATAATATCATTAAAATTAACCAAAATCTTATTGATATATTTTGATAACCCTTAAACCAATGAAAATGTATCGATTTCACTAAGTATCCATCCTTTAACATAGATATTTAAACGAATAAATCCCCATAAAAATATCATAAATTACCCTCTTATCTTATCGTTTCCCCTTAAAATATTATAAAATTTACTGTCAACCAATCATTTCCCTTTAAAATATCAACAAGCCTGTTCTTAATCGATCATTTCCTATTAAAAATCATAAATTCTCTTCTTAGCCAATTGTTTTCCCTAAAATAAAATTTACTCTCAACCAATCATTTCTCTTTAAATGAGATTAATCCCAGTTTTATTCATTATTTTCATAAAAAATCACCGACATATTGATATTCAACCGAATAAATCTCTTGAAATCATCTTAAAATAAAATTCCTCTCTTGACCAATCAAATCCCCTTAAAAATATTATAAATTCGCCTCTCAACCAATCATTTCTCTTTAAATTACAATAATCCCCGCTATATTCATTATTTTCATAAAAATCACCAACATATCGATATTCAACAGAATAAATTTCTTGAAATCCATCTCGTGACCAATTATTTCCCCTTAAAAGATCATAAATTCTCTTCTTAAACAATCATTTCTCTTTTAAATGACAATATTTCCACTCTCTCAAAAGATTTACACACATCTTGATATCTATCTGAACAAAGCCCTTAAAAATATTATAAATTCCTCCTCTATATTCTCCATTTATGAAATATTTATTCTTTGAACACAGATATTCAACCAACTCAACTCACTTAAAAATGACAACAAACTTGTTCTTAATAGATTATTTCCCCTTAAAATATCACAAAATTTCCTCTTAACCAATCATTTCCCTTGAAATCACATTTTCCCCCACTGCACCAACAATACACATATTTTTGGTAATAACCTACAAGGTAAAATTTATTTAGAAATCTATATTTAACCGAATAAGATCTTTAAAAATTCATCATTTGGATCATATTTACTATATGTATTCAACCAATCAAATTCCCTTAAAATAAAAATCTGAATTTTACCAATAAAAATAAATTTTCTTTAAAGTATTACAAAATTGTTATCGATACCCAACATTTTCCGTCGAAAATCACCACAATTTGATTCTGGCAACAAATTCAATCAAATAAAAAATTCATCAAAAATGACTAAAATCGAATAAAGTCTATGTTTCCCACATAAATTTAATTTCACTAAATTAATGTAAAATCATAAAATATATATCATGTTGCTCAAATAATTAAAATTAATCAGTAAATCAAGTATAAATTCAATAAAAATTACCAGTCAACCCATAGATATAATTCAACGATTTTCATATGTATATTGTTAACCACACGGAGCATCCTCTTAAAAATCTCTACAATATACTACTTTTGTGATTGATATCCACGAAATCAATAAATGGAAAATGATAATAATTATTGATCTCCTTTTTTTACACTGTAAAACCAATTAAAATCTTAGGTTTCACTAAAATATTTTTAAAAATCAACTGATTTAATCAACTTTTTAAATATATCATAAAATTATAATTTAAATATCATTTAATATTCAAAATCTATCAGTCAAATTGGAATCTAATTGGTAAATAATTATCATAAATATGTTTCATAAACATTTTGTTCCTAAAATAAACTTTTATTTAAAATAATCCTAAAATCAAGTAAAGTTTATTAAATTATCAAGAAATTAAGTGCTTCTAAAATTATAGATTTACCCTCATTTCTTCAATAATTTCATTAAAAACATAATCAAACCCTAAATCTATTAAAATTCAGAAGAAAACCATAAAATTCACAAAGATGATTAAAATTTACTAAAATAAATACCTCGTAAAACTAGATATCACTTAAATTATCATAAAATTTCCCTAAAATCTCTAATTGATTTACATAGCCTAAAATTATTTTATTTTTGTCGATTACAACCTAATCTATTTAAGTGTGTATTTAAATTTATTAAAAGTTAATTAAATTTTCAGTGAAAATGTCAAGTCAATAACAAGTCAACAAATGGAATTTTAATTAGTAGAGATTATATTCTATAAAGAAAATTTCCAGTGAAGAAGTAATATTGGTGGGAGAGTACATTAAGTGTCTAAAATCGTTGAAATTACTGGGAAAAGTGGGATAGCTAAAGATATCTACTAAATAGATGAAATATCAATTGATATATTAAAACCTTACAAGGGTAATATACTTTGAATGAAGAAAATATACATCGAAGAGGAAAAATATTCATTAAAGTGAGAAAATATTAATTAAAGTGAGAAATTATTCATTGAAGAGGAAAATATTCATTAAGAGAAATTATTCATTAGAGAGAAAAAATATTTATTGAAGAAGGAAAACAATCATTGAATAACGTAAAATATTGATTGAAGCTAAGAAATATTCAGTGAATCGAGAATTGCATATAATAAATTAGACGGTAAAATTTCTCAATGATGAGATGAAATATCAATTAAATATTGGGAAATACTTTAAATGGAGTCTGAATTATTCACTGATCAACAAATATACTTAAAAGATGAAAATATGCACTGATAATGAACGTACTATAAGAGTGGATGAATTAAAAATTCAATTAAAAATTATTAACAATTGAGTTGATTTCATCGGTCAATTATATTTAAATATATATATATATATATATATATATATATATATATTTTTTGATGGACACATATGGGCGGAGGAATAGTTATTAAAAACAATAAACGCGCGCGCGTATCTGATACAATATAACAAGTAGGAAGAATGTAGTAGAAAGTCAAACAAATAAAGGAGCATAGTAAACAATACATTGAATAGATAAATAATTTGGTATTTCGATTATAAGAAACATTTAGTTTTTTGTAATATTAAATAAATTCAGAAAATTGATGTATTTTCTACTTTTAGATATAATAATAATTTTTTATATGTTATTATTATTTTTGAATTTAAATTATTATGTTGTCAATAGTTACAATTGAATAAATAATATGAAAATAATTTAATATTTGGATAATATTTATTTATAACCATAAATTTATAAAGAGATTATTCAAAATATATTAGTTTGTCAAAAAGTTTTATTTGAGTATAAAACTAAATCAAATATTCTATTTACTAATCAATAAAAAATTATTTTAATTAAATTTCAAATATAACTTTAAATAATAGAATAATTTAAGAAAAAAAAAATAATATCTTGTCAATAGTTACAACAAAAACAAGTATTTAAATATAAGTTTATTCAAAATTAATTACATTTAGACAATAATTCTTAATAGCAATAAATTCCATAATGTTCATTCAAAATATATCATTCAATGTGTTTTGAATTTACTATTGATATAATATTCATGTTATAGCGTAACATATGAGAAAAGTTTTACATATGATATTTTAATAATAAAATTTAATAAAAAATCACAAACATAAAAAGAAATCGATAAAAATATATATTCACATCAATCAAATAAATCGTCAATGTCTCGACTGAAACAGTAGTACTTGCTGTCATAGCTTGGGCTGTAGTACTCTGATAGCTAGGGCTATGCGATACTTGTGCAATGGCATCGATTCCTTAATAAGGTCAAATGCTAGACTGGAATTTCTACCCACAAATTACGCTTATCGATATATTTGTTGGATTGGTTGGATATTCGTTGGATTTGTTTAACATTCGTTGGATTTGTATAAATCCACCGAATTTAGTATACGCGCGCGCGTTTATTGTTTTTAATAACTATTCCTCCGCCCATATGTGTCCATCAAAAAAAAATATATATATATATATATATATATATTTAAATATAATTGACCGATGAAATCAACTCAATTGTTAATAATTTTTAATTGAATTTTTAATTCATCCACTCTTATAGTACGTTCATTATCAGTGCATATTTTCATCTTTTAAGTATATTTGTTGATCAGTGAATAATTCAGACTCCATTTAAAGTATTTCCCAATATTTAATTGATATTTCATCTCATCATTGAGAAATTTTACCGTCTAATTTATTATATGCAATTCTCGATTCACTGAATATTTCTTAGCTTCAATCAATATTTTACGTTATTCAATGATTGTTTTCCTTCTTCAATAAATATTTTTTCTCTCTAATGAATAATTTCTCTTAATGAATATTTTCCTCTTCAATGAATAATTTCTCACTTTAATTAATATTTTCTCACTTTAATGAATATTTTTCCTCTTCGATGTATATTTTCTTCATTCAAAGTATATTACCCTTGTAAGGTTTTAATATATCAATTGATATTTCATCTATTTAGTAGATATCTTTAGCTATCCCACTTTTCCAGTAATTTCAACGATTTTAGTCACTTAATGTACTCTCCCACCAATATTACTTCTTCACTGGAAATTTTCTTTATAGAATATAATCTCTACTAATTAAAATTCCATTTGTTGACTTGTTATTGACTTGACATTTTCACTGAAATTTAATTAACTTTTAATAAATTTAAATACACACTTAAATAGATTAGGTTGTAATCGACAAAATAAAATAATTTTAGGCTATGTAAATCAATTAGAGATTTTAGGGAAATTTTATGATAATTTAAGTGATATCTAGTTTTACGAGGTATTTATTTTAGTAAATTTTAATCATCTTTGTGAATTTTATGGTTTTCTTCTGAATTTTAATAGATTTAGGGTTTGATTATGTTTTTAATGAAATTATTGAAGAAATGAGGGTAAATCTATAATTTTAGAAGCACTTAATTTCTTGATAATTTAATAAACTTTACTTGATTTTAGGATTATTTTAAATAAAAGTTTATTTTAGGAACAAAATGTTTATGAAACATATTTATGATAATTATTTACCAATTAGATTCCAATTTGACTGATAGATTTTGAATATTAAATGATATTTAAATTATAATTTTATGATATATTTAAAAAGTTGATTAAATCAGTTGATTTTTAAAAATATTTTAGTGAAACCTAAGATTTTAATTGATTTTACAGTGTAAAAAAGGAGATCAATAATTATTATCATTTTCCATTTATTGATTTCGTGGATATCAATCACAAAAGTAGTATATTGTAGAGATTTTTAAGAGGATGCTCCGTGTGGTTAACAATATACATATGAAAATCGTTGAATTATATCTATGGGTTGACTGGTAATTTTTATTGAATTTATACTTGATTTACTGATTAATTTTAATTATTTGAGCAACATGATATATATTTTATGATTTTACATTAATTTAGTGAAATTAAATTTATGTGGGAAACATAGACTTTATTCGATTTTAGTCATTTTTGATGAATTTTTTATTTGATTGAATTTGTTGCCAGAATCAAATTGTGGTGATTTTCGACGGAAAATGTTGGGTATCGATAACAATTTTGTAATACTTTAAAGAAAATTTATTTTTATTGGTAAAATTCAGATTTTTATTTTAAGGGAATTTGATTGGTTGAATACATATAGTAAATATGATCCAAATGATGAATTTTTAAAGATCTTATTCGGTTAAATATAGATTTCTAAATAAATTTTACCTTGTAGGTTATTACCAAAAATATGTGTATTGTTGGTGCAGTGGGGGAAAATGTGATTTCAAGGGAAATGATTGGTTAAGAGGAAATTTTGTGATATTTTAAGGGGAAATAATCTATTAAGAACAAGTTTGTTGTCATTTTTAAGTGAGTTGAGTTGGTTGAATATCTGTGTTCAAAGAATAAATATTTCATAAATGGAGAATATAGAGGAGGAATTTATAATATTTTTAAGGGCTTTGTTCAGATAGATATCAAGATGTGTGTAAATCTTTTGAGAGAGTGGAAATATTGTCATTTAAAAGAGAAATGATTGTTTAAGAAGAGAATTTATGATCTTTTAAGGGGAAATAATTGGTCACGAGATGGATTTCAAGAAATTTATTCTGTTGAATATCGATATGTTGGTGATTTTTATGAAAATAATGAATATAGCGGGGATTATTGTAATTTAAAGAGAAATGATTGGTTGAGAGGCGAATTTATAATATTTTTAAGGGGATTTGATTGGTCAAGAGAGGAATTTTATTTTAAGATGATTTCAAGAGATTTATTCGGTTGAATATCAATATGTCGGTGATTTTTTATGAAAATAATGAATAAAACTGGATTAATCTCATTTAAAGAGAAATGATTGGTTGAGAGTAAATTTTATTTTAGGGGAAAACAATTGGCTAAGAAGAGAATTTATGATTTTTTAATAGGAAATGATCGATTAAGAACAGGCTTGTTGATATTTTAAAGGGAAATGATTGGTTGACAGTAAATTTTATAATATTTTAAGGGGAAACGATAAGATAAGAGGGTAATTTATGATATTTTTATGGGATTTATTCGTTTAAATATCTATGTTAAAGGATGGATACTTAGTGAAATCGATACATTTTCATTGGTTTAAGGGTTATCAAAATATATCAATAAGATTTTGGTTAATTTTAATGATATTATTGGAATCTGAATAAAATATACGATACGTGTTCGGTTCTAAGAAATAGTTTGATTCATGTAACTATTTGTATACAAGTAAGTATTTATTTGATTTTATTATAAATTTGTAATTTAATTTAATTAAAAACTAAATTAACTAGTATTTAAAACTTTTTATTACTCATTACTTATGTTGTTATTGACAATTTTCTGAATAATTTAAATATTTATGATTATTTCCAGGAATGAAGAGAAATTGTACGATTAAATACTATAAGAAGTCGATAATATACACTAATTTTTATTCAACAAGTACCTTGAATAAAATTTTAAAAAATGATCTAGCAAATTTTTTCAATTATTTTACAACTTAGTTTATTTAACTTTTTAATTGATAAGTACTATTTTCTTTACAATTTGCTAGTATGTTGAAACTTTTTAAAATTTTTATTCAAAGTACTAACAAATTTTATTAAAGATCTATCAAAACTTGACAAAAATTATAAAACTTTGGTAATTTTAATATGTATTACTCAATAACAACTATTTTCTTACCAATTTGCCGAAGGTCTTATTTTAAAATTTCAAAGTACTAACATTATTTACAAATTAATCAGTTTTATTTAACATCTTAAATATTTAAATTTAATCAAATTCTATTCACATGCTAATCATAATTTAAGGATAAGTCTTATTTTTACAAAATAAAAAACTTTACAAAAATTAAACATACATATTTGGATTTTTAGTAGATTTTATCGGTATCTATCAGTACACAAGTACCTGTTCCATGTGGTTTTTTAAGCTTTGTTAGAAATTCAACTTATTTAGTGGTTGGTCGATAACCATTTAATTTTTAGTAATGTGGTAGATGATAATTATTTTATCTATTAACTTTATTTAATGTTTAGAAACTTAAAAATCTAATAATTTACAATAAATATATGAAAATTTATTTCAAGTACTGTGAAAGTAATGTATGTTTTGTGAAATTAATTTAAGTATCTTTTTCTAATCAAGTTTCTTTTCACTAGTAATTAGATTAACCACTACTTGTACTTACTAATTAATTTATCATTCAGTAAACAATAAGAGTTGGGGTGAATAGAAAATCTATAAAAATAAATTTAAGTAATTATTTGATGAGTTAGAAATTAATTTATTTAGGGACGTGTGAAAAATAAATGAAAAAGTTGGCATTCATCTTTGAAAATAACGTTTAGTAATTGTTCATTGTTGGACGCAATTAAAAATATTACAAAAATGGTAGAAAAATTTCAATGTTTTACAAAATAATTTCAATAAATCACATACAAGACTGTAAAGAAATAAATTTTTATTCAGAGAAAATACAACAATTGATTGAGCTTCAATGATTAATAGTTTCTTGATAGCAATCAGGTAACTAAACAACAAAACAAAATTTGGAGACATCAATAATCGATAAAAAAGTCGAGAAGTTAATAAAATTGTATTTCTTTTGATTGTTCAAATTTATATGTGCTTTTATTTAAAGATTTCTTGGTCAGTAAAAATTTTTTGATATTGATTTGTTCAGTAACTAGTTATTGATAACATATTGTGAATAACCATGTATTTTAAGGGAAATGATTGAGAGAAAATTTTATTTTTTAAATGGGTTAAGTTGGTTGAATATCGGTGTTCAAAGAGTAAATATTATTTAAATATGTCATTTTAATGAATAAGTAAATTATTCAATGCCTAGTATGTATATAGAGAGTTGTACAGTACTCGGTTATTTGTATACAGTACCTAGTGATTGTTGTTCAGTTATTAATGAATTATTCAGTGTGATGGGTTATCAGTATTCAGAAGTTGATACCAAGTAAATATAACAATGGATATGGTTTCAATGAATTTGATTAATTATCGCTTGATAACAACAAGGTAACTAAGCAACCAAAAATTTTACCAATTTGGACACATCAATGATCGATAAAATAGTGAAAAAGTTAATAAAGTTTCAACTTGTATTTCTTTTTGTTAACCTTTTATGTGATTTATTTCAAAATTAGTTGGTCAGTAACCCATCATTAATATTTATTGGTTCAGTAATTAGTTTTTGATATTGATTTGTTCAGTAACTAGTTATTGAGTGTGTAAATAACTAAGTATTTTAAAGGGAAATGATTGAGAGAAAATTTTATTTTTTAAGTGGGTTGAGTTGGTTGAATATCGGTGTTGAAAGAGTAAATATTATTTAAATATGTCATTTTAATAAATAAGTAAATTATTCAATGCATAATATGTATATAGAGAGCTGTATAGTACTCGGTTATTTGTATACAGTACCTAGTGATTGTTGTTCAGTTATTAATGAATTATTCACTGTGTATGGGTTATCAGTGTTCAGAAGTTGATACCAAGTAAGTTAACTTTTTATATTTTCTGAAAGTATTATTATTATTATTATTATTATTATTATTATTATTATTATTTTATTATTTTTTTTTATTAAGGATGGGTTGCTGCAGAGTGGAGGAGATGGGTTGCTCTTGCGAATGACTACTACCTACCTTAGGCAATACTATGTAACACTGAAACTCAAAAATTTAATTTAATAAAATTCTTTGAAAAAAGTTTTTGAAAAATTTCTTTGAAAATTTGATCGTTATCAATATGTATAAAAAAAGTCATTGTACCAATTATACTAAAAATTTCATTGTAAGATTACATTCAAATTTTTTCAATTAAAACATGTATAAAATTTCATTGTAAAATTATCCTAAAAATTTCATCTTTAAAAATTATATATAAAAAATTCATCGATATAATTATACTAAAATTCTACTTAAAATCATGTATAAAAAATTTCATTGTAAAATTATGTTAAAAGTTTTATTATTTAAAAATATGTATAAAAAATTTCATTGTAAAATTATTCTAAAATTTCATCTTTAAAATCATGTATAAAAATTCCATTGTAAATTATGTTAAAATTTATCATTTAAAAATATGTATAAAAATTGATCGATAAAACTATACTAAAAATTTTATTTAATAAATTTTATCATGCAATATTGTCGACTCTTTAACTTTAAAAATTCTTACCTTATGTAATTTGCCTACTATAACTGCTTTTAAAATTTTCAGCTTTAAAAATTACCCTTATGTAACTTAACTGTTGACTCTCTATTTAATTTTTAAAAATTCTTACCTAACCTACCATACTTTACTCTAAGTACCTTAGATTACTTTAAGAACCTTAATTTACTTAAATTTATTCTAACGTACTTTAAATTACTCTGATGTACCTTAATTTACTTTATGAACCATAATTTACTTAAATGTACCCCAATGTACTTAAATTGACTTTCGACCCTTTAATTTACTTTAATTTACCTTAATGTACTCTAATGTATCTTAATTTACTAGAGGAACCTTAATTTACTCTAATATACTTAAATGTATTCTAATGTACTTTAATTTATCTAAATTTACTTTAATATACTTTAATGTATTCTAATGTACTTTAATTTACTTTAGGTATTTTAAATTATTTTTATCTAGAGCCTAAATTTGTCTATGAAAATTGTGTGAACAAATATTTCAAGTGTTTTTTTTTAACAAGCCTATAAAATACCCTGTCAATTTTTTTTATCAGTAGGCGTTTCAAGCCATTTTTATTTTATGTCAATATTTACCTATAGAAAGTATTGAGACCAAATATTGCATTAGTTTTTATTACGAATTAAAACATCCCTGACTATATCACATCTTAGGCGATTTGAGCCAATTTTAATTTTATGCTTTTTTTTTATCGTTAGGCAATTCAAGCCAATTTATTTTAGTCTTTTTCAAAAATACCCCCTGACTATAGTGTGATTAAAAAAAAATTCGTGAATGAAAATACCCTCTCTGACCATTTTAGGCGATTTGAGCCAATTTTAATTTTATGCTTTTTTTTTATCGTTAGGCAATTCAAGCCAATTTATTTTAGTCTTTTTCAAAAATACCCCCTGACTATAGTGTGATTAAAAAAAAAATTTATTCAAAAAAATATTTCAATTTTATTTCAAAAATTCGCCAAAATTTGAATTTAAAAAAATGTTCCAAAAATTTGAATTCAAAAAAAAAAATCGCGCCAAAAACTCGAAAAAAAAAAATTCGAAAAAAAAAATCGCGCCAAAAATTTAATTAAAATACACACAAAATTAATTAAGTTGATTACATCATTATGTAATCAAGATAATCCGAAATTTAATCCGCTATTACATACCCCCCCCCCCTCCCCTATGTTTTTTTTGTACCGTAGATAGCCACTAACTACCTACTTAGGGGTGCTAATGATTGAGGTATTGGGTACTTAAAATACTATCAAGGGTGTTGAATGGATTAATATCCTGACTGAGATTTGGTCAATGATAACGTTAAATATAGTGATAGGTTTAGTAATTCCCTCGTTATTTCTCACGAAATTAGTAGTCATGATATTAATGAGGATAATAGGAGTGCTAATAATAATGCATGGTAATAATAATAATAATGATCATATCAATGATTATAATAATAATTATAATAATAATAAGAATAATCATAATAATAATGATAGTAATAATAATAAGTATTGTTATTACTAATAAAGGTACCAATATTAAATTAATAAAATTAACGACATTATATTAGACATATTATCGAATTAACAGACTATTGCTAACGCGGTTAGGGAGTATTGATTATTCTGGAACTTGTATCGATGCCATGTGGCGTCGGTAGTGGTGTTGGTGTCTACTAGGGTGGCGCGTCGCGATTGAAATGGAGAGTGGCACATACTCATTAGTGTTGATTTGGCGATGTCACGGCTAAGTGGTGTGTATCAACTGCTAACACACTAATCATTATTAGTTGTATCGACGTAAAGCGTACTTGTTGATGCATGTAGACTCCTATAGTAAGTTAGAGTATCTCGTTTATTTTCGATTGACTTATTGCAGGATGGAAAAGTAAAATTATTAGTCGTTCATGTTTGCCGTCGCCTCTGTTCCAGTGAGTTTTATCTCTCTCATGCGTAAAAAAATATCATTGCTTCCGCTACCTGGCCAATTATCAACCTCGAGGATTTTGGTTGTCTGACTAGCCACATGAATTAGTCGATATCTTTATACCTATCTCATACATTATGGAATTACCTTTTCTATTTCACCTGTGACTCTATGGTTATTCATTACTGTAATCGTTTCTCCGATCCCAACTATGTTATGGATGTGCTCTAAACAAGTATGGTGAAAATTAGTGGACCTATATTCGGGATCTCGTATTCGGTCGACACTGATTCAAAGGGCTACTTTATATGGACAGTTTACCTTTTGCAGACAAAGAATTCGATGAGTTACGCGTACTGTGGTACTGATGAGATCTTTGATGCATGCTTAGGCTAAGTGACTATATGAACAATTTGTGGAAATTTTGTATTTATATCACTTTAATTAAAAGAGAAAAGCCAATGGATAGCATCAAAGAAAATCGACCGAATAATAAAAAAGTGTCAGTACCTTTATTTCGCCACCACAATACGACATCTAACATCATTCTTATCACTCCTGCCCGATCCCTTTTATTATTTTAATTCGAGATTTGAAAAATTGTAATTCCTTGGAGATCGTTATGTGATCTTTGCTAATCCCCCTATCTGAGGTCGCCCTTCCCTTGATTTTAATTTCTGCTCGCCTCGGCCGATTTTCAGCGGTCGTTGCGAGTCGTTCAACGATGCCCTGCGTGGAGGTCCTGTGCAATTTTGCCAGACCCTACTGCGGACTACCGAGGTTTCGATGAGGCGCGACCCATGATCACAACTAGGGAACTTAATCCACCAGCCGGACCTTGATCTGCCCAATCGAGAGCTATTGAAATACATTATAGATAGTTATGAGGGACTCGAATATATATAAAATAAGTGTATATATAAAAATGACGCCACCCCCAGGTCTCTGATTTCGGTATTCTGATTTTGGTTGAGCTGGTTTTCCTCAGCCCAACCTTTCTGTGCCGCCGCCATCTTTTGGTATATACGCTTTGCTCTACTTGGCTCCACCCATGTAGCCTTAGTTTGCTGGATCATCTTAGTTAACTGTAGGATTTACTGGTGGAGTACGGAATTGGTTGTCCGCATTCGTTCTAAGTCTTGTAGGATTTAGTTGGGATTCATATCTATAATAGAAGCTTAGAATTAATTTGTACATCATAAATAGTGATTGTTTTAATTATGTGCCCTTAGATTGGCGGAGCGGGGTTGTGACTCGAACTATTTGCTTTCTATTTAAAATTTTAATTCAAAATAAGCAATGAATATCTTGAAAAAGAAACATGTATTTTTAACGGAAAAAATAGAAATTATCGAGGCAAACCAGTTCTCGGATATTGTCGGTTAGAGCTCCTTCGCGGAAATTCACGAGCATATTGGTGCTTGTGGTGAACGTTTGATGGTTCACCTGCTCTCCTCGTTCCTCTTGGCAAAATCTTGCGTGGAACCACCACGTTGATCGCTCCCGTGTGCATGTTTAACCGGGGGTAGTCCAAGTTGAATGAAGTGTTGTACGGAGGGGCATACCCGCCCGTACTCGTGATTAGCCCGGCCGCGATATCTCGATTTACCTCTTCTAAATGTCGTCTAGCCTTCTCGACCTGGCGGTTCGTCTGTCTCTGGTTCTCTTCTAATCGAGCGAGTAGATATTCCACTTGGCCCCTAATTTCTCGTGCCGGGTTCTCGTTTGATTGCAACGAATAGTAGCTCGGTGTGGTCGCTACTCGTCTGGCCTCCCATTCGGGATTTTCTGACCGGCGAGATCGAGAATCCCGCGTCCCACATCGCTTGCCGGCACCACGCAGCCGAGTGCGCCGGATAGCGTAGTGTAATTCGGGATGCGTCGATCTATGAGTTTTCTAAAAAGAAACGATGCATCCAATAACATAATTCATTATTTAAGTCTCTAGCACTAAGATAGGTGGGTCCACATTCTCCCAGTTATGGATTGTCTCAAGGAATCACGGGGTTAGTCGGTCATGGTCTTAATCTAAGGTCGAGTCATGGTGTAGTCGATTTACGCAGGGTATAATCTGTTTGTTGGGGTATCATCGGTGGGATGCATTCGACTGGGTTTACACTTTGGAATCTCATTATTGTTGATTTCTTTTTATTTCGCTGATACCTCTTAACGACTATACTGTTCGATCGTCACTCTCAACTACCACACCTCACTGTCCGTTCGATTTCGAGTAAATACCCGTTGGCTACGCTAAGGGAATCTAAACGTGATTTGAATAAAATCTACATCTTCCCAAATTTTTAGTTAGTTCAATTAGAGTTTAACATTTTCGTATAAAAATATATACACCATTGTCATATCATTCAAAACTTAATAGAAGTTTAATTACTAACTATCATCCTCATAATGAATTTAATATTACTAGAAAATAATCATCAGCTACCTTCATCTTAGCGCTGAAATGAATAAATTAAAATAAATAAATTAATTACGTTCTATTATCATCATAACGGATCAAAATAAAAATAAATTATCAAATATTATCATCTTGAGAATGAATTAAAAATAAAGTACTCAAAGTCGTCATTACTAAACGAAAAAGGAAACGAATAAATTAAATGCTAAATAAAAATGAAATGAATAAATCAAATACCAAATAAAATGAAATGACTAAATCAAATACTAAATAAAAATGAAATGAATAAATCAAATACTACATAAAATTGAGATGAATAAATTAAATATTAACGTACTAAATGTTATCATTATCAAATAAAAATGAAATGAATAAGTTGAATGTTAACATACGTGTTGTCGTCAATACGCAATGAAAAAATTCGAAAGCTATACGGGGCTTAATTCATCTTCTATTTTAGTACGGGACTCGAACGGCAGTGATGTGTGGCAATCGGAGCGGGTGTAGGTCACGTCGAGGGTTTACCAACGAGTTTGGTTATTCTTATGGATTGGAGCTCAGAAATGACAAATAATCCGTGACATTTGTAGCGTAAGTTAAGAAGATAATTTATATTTTCATAACATAATTTTGTTTTTCATCACTTTTCAGACCCAGATTATCGTTGGAAGTTGGACATGATCTCCTGCGTTTAATTCATGGAACTAAGGCTCGGGAAAATAGATTAGTTTCATACTGAAAAATTAACAATCGTTACCTTCGTGCATTTTTCTTCTTACTGCCTCCGAGCTTGTTCCGGGATTTTGCAGATCCTCGTCGGACGCATCTGGATATCGCGAGCCCTTCTCTCTATTTGATGTATTTTGATATTGCGATTTGTTATTCATTTTTGTATTGCTATGCTAGTCAAGCACATCCATTATATGGAGATGCACACATCGAGGACAGGAAAGTTGAAATTCTCTGTCGGCACACTCGCCATTTCTCGAGGTCGTGTGTCTGTGTGCTGTTATCTCTGGATAGATGAGGGATTTTCATTTATAGTTCAAGTTTAATCGATTGATTTCAGATAAATTCCAGGATAATTTTCCTTCCCCAGTGATTTGGTTCTTATATCCCTATGGATTTGTTCATTTCTAGTTAATCTGGTCGTGATAAATTTCTAGACATCATGTTCATGCGAAATTTCTCCTTGTCTAATATTGGCCGATTCCTTTTATCTCATTGATTTCTCCAGTAACATTTCATTATAAATATTTTCTGATTTTTCGAGGAAGGGTCTTATTATGGGCCCCTCATTTCGACCTGTTTTTGGGTGGTTTTCAATGATGTTCAAGTTATTATAAGTTTTTCTTCTCAAGTGGTAATTTAATTTTGTATTCATTAATTTGACTACCGTTAATTTAATAGTTCGTCATGGAGTTTGTCACTTCCTACGTGGATATTATTCTCGCGGATTTACCTCAGAGATGAAATTAGTGGTTGTTTTGGTGAGAAATCATTTACTATGCCCACGATGGGCCATTCGCTCCTAAGCCACCCATCTCAGATTGATCCGGGCGCTCCTCAAGCGAATTCCGTCCTTCAACCCTTTCTATTTCGATGGCCATCTCGTAGGACCTAAATCGACCTCCCCATCTGTGGACAAGAGTTATTTTACAGCATTGGGATATCTAATGAGATGCGTTCATTGCGATATTATCTCCAATTTCATTATTTGTGATCTATAAATCTATTGGACTTATTTTCCTTTATTTAATTTATATTAATTGTCCGCATGAATTTTCTTAGGCCAATACTTTAAATTTTATGTTGGAAACTGGGATTTCCACTTAATATATCTGTATGAGTTGACGTGATTTGGAATATTACGTATTTTGATGAGTTAACCGTGGGGTTCGGTTTCTTTAATGTTTTGATAGTTTCTTGGGCGATTATATTAGTTTTATTGGTCATTTAATCACTGTACAAGCAATTCAATAAATGTTAAATTTCATCTGATGGTCTCACAATGGAACCACTCTTTCAACCACCTGTTATATAATGATAGTTACGATTTCTAAATAACCTATTTATTCATATATTCGCGGGTATTATTATTTGTGAGTTGGGGTTCGGTATGATGAGTTTAGAGAATGGGATTTTAGTCGTATTAGGAATTCATGGCATTCTATTGCAAACTTGTTAAGGAGCTGAAAATTACACTCTTCAAATATTTCTTTTCATTTTAATTTCAAAAAAGTCATAGCAAGTTGAAATTGAGTTTCACTAAAAATCTTTTAATTTTTGGAAGTTATATAGCAACGATTTTTTGTCATCGAATTCCCCATCACCTTCCCTTAATTGATCCTAGGATAGAATTATGTCAATTTTAGGAATTTATGAGTGCCCACTGGAGTAATCAGTGTTATGATTTTAAGCCGTTTTGTTATTATAATTTTAGGTCGAATTTATAGGAATTGAGTGATGATGAAATAGCCAAAAGACTATTCCCTCTTCAACACATTTTTCCTATACGTAATAATAATTTATGTTTCAGCTACTGCGTTCTCACACCGTAGCTTTCACGGGCACGAATTATTGGCGGACTTACACCGCACTTACACAATTTGATGGGGGTATGTATAGTTTATTGCCTTACGGTGATGTGTTGGCTGTGGGCCGGAAAAATGTCGACAAAAATGTTTTATTATAAGAACGTTTATTGAAATATAATAGTAGATGACAATTCACGTTGCATATTCATCATTCATTACGACATTATAACCCTTTCCCCACGCCGACGCCCAAACAAAGCTCATACGAGGTTGCATGGACGCGACATGGAGAAAGTTTTCGAGCATTCCTCCACTAACATTAAAAAACTGTTCTGTTCTGACTGGTTAAGACTGGCTGAGGTTCCGGATAAAACAGATTCAAGTTTTTTAAAACTGATTAAAATTATGTGAAAATGAATCGGTATATGTACCTATTGTACGACTCTAACTTTGCGTGTTAAATTTGATGTGGTAAAACAAAATTTGACCTTGTGATTTTCTAGTATAGTCTAATCTTAATTTTATTATTTTTGTAATTTAATTTGACAATTTTATTTTTAATTTTTTATTTGAATTGTTTCCAATTCAAATTATTTAATTTTAGTTCTATTTTTATGGACTTTCGTTTTTTGGTGAATTGTCAAATTTCGGTCAAATTTTCATGTTCTCATGTTATTTCTATGTTTATTTCGTGCGGATCTTGTTGCACTTTGTTATTATTTTAATTTACTTTTTTGTTTCTTGATTTTATATTTAATTGTTTCTCTCTCATATTTTAGCATGGTTAGTTGATGTTTTATGGGTCTGATTTTAAATCTGCATGTTACATTTGCGTGCGTGTTACCGATTCATTTAAACAAAATCGTGTCATAGCCCAACATTATTATTATTATTATTATTTTAATAATATTATTATAATTTTTATCGAATTATCTCATTGTCATAATTTTACATTCATTTTGAGTTTATTATTTTTAATGTTAGGTTCGGAATTATAAAACTACTTGTGCGAATATAAATCTTATCTTTTTTTATTTTATATAATTTTTTACTCAGTCCCTATTCCTATGATTATAACTCACTATTACCCTAGTTATATTTTAGACTAAAAATAAAATAACTATAAAAAGTTCCTACAGTCAGGTATTCACTATTTTAATAAAAATAAATAACAAAAAATTAAGACCAGTTTTTTCTTAAAATTATAAAGAATAAACGAAAAGACAATTTATAAATTTATTACATCAAGAAATAAAATACCACAATGAGTAAAAGCGCCGACTTGATAAATTCCAAAAAGACATAATGAAAAATTCTATATCGGATAAATCGATTCCAGTGAGATGGCAGAGAAATCTATAATTTAAGTTTAGATTAATCAAAAGTAAATTAATAATGTTACCCGATTGTAAGTGTCGGTAGTTGCTAATGTTGAAGGATGCGATTCAATTCCACGGAAAATCATAAAATATGGGGGAAAATTTAAATTTAAGAAGCTAAAAATCGATACTTACTTTTATTATAGGAATTGAAAATCCTTTAATGAGTTGCCATGGTAATAAATGGCAAGCAAAATGAAATAAATTTAGTCAATATAACATATAATGAAATATCTCTTAAATCGTTGATTTTTAAGGTTAGAATGAGAACTGGTAATGTACAAAAAGAAGTTTTTACATCCACTTAGGTTAATTACATTATATAAGTTAAAATTTTATAATATACTATATAGTCAATTAAATTAATTAATCCTATTTTTTAATGCTAATAAATTAATATTTAAGGGATTATCAATAATATTATTATTATTATCATTAATAATGTATTTATAATTATTATGAAAATAACTATTATTGTTATTATTGTTATTGTTAATATTTTTTATTCATTATTGATAGGAATGTAGTGATCAAATTATAAGCAATTAATAAGCGCATTGCCATGGTTCTCGATATCATTTTGACCTAGTAGGAATAGGGGGTGACCCAGAGTGTATCCAACCGTGTTCCTACTGCGTTGGCCGATGCCACGTCTATGAGCACTGTTGTAGATACTTTCCCCAAACTTATAAGGTAAATAAAATGCGCGTGCCCTCATCCCTTCCCTCATCCAGATAGGATAATTAAATCCATGAAAGGAGTGCCACCGTAAAGCTATAAATGAACTTAAAGAATTTTATTAAAAAAAAATTTTTTTAATCAATTATCCATAGAGGTAGGAATTATCAATTCATTTACTTTTAGTGGAATCGAACCGACGATTAATAGAAAAGTTCAGAAGGGACGTCCTGAATATCACCATGAAGCGATGATCCAGAGCCATATGGCGGAAGCAATGGTGCGCAAGCGCTGACACTTGGAGCAAACCTGGCTCCGTCCAGAAGCAGTATCCAGGTTGAAGTCAGAGTTAGAAGGGCTAAAAACCAAGCTAGCACAAAAGGATGAGTCCCTAAGGCAAGCCGAACAGAAAGCCCAGGAGCTGGAGAGGGAGGTTAAAGAATTAAAATTAAAAGATAAGATCCGCACCAAACTCGTTCAAAGCAGATCATTACTATCGACCAAACAAGAGGCAATAGTGATTCGAAATGTAGCCGGAAAGGACATCGGGGTGAAGATTCTCACTCTAGGACATTCACGTTTGCCGCAGGAAGCGCCGAAGCAAAATCGAGAAAGAAATTGGTCTGGCAAGAAGGAACGTGAGCGGTTATTTAAGCTCCACAAAGCTCGCATGGTAGGGCACAATTTTAACGCGAACGGTTTCTGAATACCGCGCGGACTAACATTGTGATAAACACTTAAATGTTGTATTTATTTGTTGAACTGAATAAGAATTGTATTTGTGTTTAATTTTGATCTTGGCGATGAAAATAATTTGAAACAGTTAAATAGTTGAGATGGGGACCGATAGAATTAAAGCACGGTGTCTTCTACGACAGCTCGTGAACCCATATGAGTATTAGGGTATTGGCAGTCTTTAAAAGAGGCTGTTTTCCATAACCGGTTACATCGATTTTGGTTTCATCAGATGTTGGACTTCTTTCATTATACGATTGAACTAATCATTTGTTTTATTGAAATCAACTTTTATATTATAATGAACTTAATTCATCAATTTTTCATAAGGTTTTTGATTTTTATTCAATTTGAATATTGATTTTCTTAATTCATTTTTGATAATACTAATGGTTTTATTTATATATAGAAGTTCGTCATATATTTTATTCCGAGCTATTTTTAAAGTATCATTTCAATTCAAATTGAATTTCTAAATCACTCATTCTTTCAGATAATTTTTTGTCTGGAGTTTGCAAATGTCTAGGTCTATCTATCTTTTACAAAATATCCATCAACCCGGCAGTATCAGGACATACACATCTTGTTGAATTTTTACCTTCAACGGTTACAACAATTGAGTTAGACACATTACAATAACTAACAATAATTATTATTAATAAAAATTTTTTAATCATTTTCAAATCTATATAAATTAATATTTATTGTTTATAGCTAAAAGTGTGTGTTTAACTTCTCATTGGTTAAAATAAGTATAAAACTAATTTATATTTATCATTATAATGGATCTTATGATACAAAATAACGCAATTGAACACGTCGGTAAAAATCTACTATTATTATTTACTTGTTTTCTAGAGCAGTATTTTGCAATTATCAAAGAACGTCTTGAGTTCTATTATCCTACTTTACGAGAAATCTTGAAGGATGTACTAACATCATTGATTTCAGATGATATATTCGATCATACAAAGATATGGATATACAATCTAGTCCATGATGTTTATTGAACATTCCTTTAAACAGGACGGTAAAGGAACCCGAATTTCCATGTGGTGATGAATGTCTTTGCTGCGATGCCCGATATCGGAAGTATGTGGAATGGTCTTTGATGAAATCTATTTGACAATATTACTAGAGTCGAATTTTTTATTTGGAATAAAAGTTTTTGTTAACGAATTTATTTTTATTATATAATAATATTAACTTGTAATAATAAAAATAATAAAAAGCTGTGATAATAATAAAAACTTGGAATAATATCAATAATAATAAAAATGAAAAAAAGTTTTAATAATAATATTAATTAAAATAATAATTAAATAACTGCGCATAAAATTAATTAGGAAATTATATTTAAAATTTTTTGATGACCTTGAGAAATCATGATGACTCACTCAATGACCTTTAATGAGTCATTGTCATTGTTTAAAATTTGACCTTGTACTTTTAGACTTAGAAAAAATACGACAACTTTTCTTAGTCCAAATTCTTGCAATCTTGGTTTCACAATTGGTTTCGTTTACAGGTTTTACAAAAGTTCTGCGTAAATAATATTCCTTAAAAGTGGCTATTGCACCTTAGTCCAAACATTTTGAGCAATCGCCAATGGATTGTGCGTTAAGAGTAATTTCTCTACTTTCGAAACATTTTTCTCTGTACTAATAAGGAAATGGTCCAGTAAATCATGGATTTGATTTGGAATTTCTAAATCAAACTCCATAGTATATCCATACGACATATTTTCTAAGTCCAAATTCTTGCAATCTTCCGAAAGACTATCAAGATTATCATGAATCCAACTAAATTTTCACAGGGTAAACTTTGCCTTAAAGCCCATTTATATAGGTTATTGATGTCGATATACAATAACCTTGTATCGTCAATAGTTTCTACGTGATGCTTATTAACAAATGTCAAACCACCGCGAATTCCCCCTTCATAGAAATTATAAATTTCCATGTGTTGTAATAATTTAATGGGTAATAATTCCAAAATCATTAATGACGGGAATACCAAAGAAATTAAAAGGTTCTAATTTATTATGAGCTATAGATTTCACCTGAAATAGTTAAAAAAATTCGGCAAGCAAGAAATTATCCATTTTAAAATAAACCATCATGCAATCCAATAAGGTGTTACAGTTTGTTTCTTTCCATATTTTCTTTGCCTTTTGATATTCATCTGCTGTAACTTCTTCCCATATAGGTGGTAATTCATATGTGGCTTCCAACACTTCTAAAGAAGTTGCAAAATTAATCGGGAATATTCCTTTTGAGTCAAATATATTTCCATCAAATACCAAATTTGTTAAGGGTAGATTTTTCAATGTCTTAACAGCTTTAGCTAATGAATCATTTACAAACTGGTATTAAGCAATAAACCGTATTCTAAGTCTACGATTATTAATTTTGATGTTGCTACGTCATTTAATTTTGCCTATGCATTGTTTGACTCCAAACATGGTAAATACCTTCACTTAAAATACAAAATGGTTAGAAGAAAAAACAGGATAGTGGGTAGTAATATGCTTTCCAGATAATTCAATTTTTGGAAAAAGGTAAAGGTCCCCCTTGAATTTAAAAAATATTTCCGAAGACACCACCCCCGTGGTTTATTTGTGTATAAAGTTATTGAGGTAATTTTTTAGAATATTTAAGATAATAAATTCATTAGAACAAGCGCCAAAAATTACAACTATAGGGTTCAACAATTCTTTACGAATTCCAAAATTGGTGACATAATCAGAGGTTTTATAAAGTTTTTGAATTTATGTAATCATAGATTTAAACAAAAATTGATATTATTTAATGGAGTATTAAAACAAAATAACCATTTCCATAAAAGAATGTTATATGTTTGTTACATAACAGTGCCGTAATCGTCGATTTAAACAAAATTTATAAAAAAAAGAAAAAAGTATGGGGTATTGTTAAATAAATAGGGGGTGGGTATAGCAAAAAGAGCGTTTGATCTCCGGGAAATTTTTTTAAATGCAAGGGGACCAATATCCTTTTTCCTTCTAACCATTTTGTATACAAAGTGAAGGTAATTACCGTTTCTTTAGTGAAACAATGCATAGGCAGAATTAAATTCTCTACAAGATGGTTGTATTCAAGATTTTAAATAGTGTAGTGTGTGTGCTACACACGTGTTTTATTTTAAAATTTGCACTTTTTACCTATTTAAATAAATTTTATAGTTTCTGATGTATAAAAGTATATGTAAAATTTAATTCTTTATGTTTCTTGATCAGAAATTTGAAATACTGTGTTATGTTGAGAGAACTGAATTAGGAAGTAGTTGGAAAATAAACCGACTATTAGAGTTAAATTTTAAAATAACAAAGGTCTCCAATATATCTAGATTATCTATATCATTTTATAATTTTTTAAATAAATATTTTCTACTGAAAATATTCTATTTTCTCTATTTTATTTAATTATTCTTTATTTTTTTATAAAAAGGTTATGTTGCTTTGCTTCATTTTCAAATCTTCAATGTTTCCTAGTTTTGGATCTGGATCATCAAATTGAAGCTGTGTATCTTTAGGCTGGTAGATCTCTTATAGGTTTTCATAAGTATCATCTGCTTCACTTGGTTTTGCACTTTCATTAGACAATATTTCTGGCATTGAGACATTGGTCGTGACTGTTATGTCATTGCTGGGCTTATCATCATTATTTATATATTTCAACTTTTTTAATGCTTCTTCTTTTTCTTGCTTTTTCTTTCGTTTTTCAGATTCAGACTTGTTTTTCTCTGGTATCCATCAGACATGATTTCTAAAATTAAAATTATTTGTAATTATCAAATCTAATTAAAAATTACTAATTGGCAAACATTAGGACAATTACAAAGTTTTTTTAGTTTAAATATTATGGTTCAAATCCAAAATGTTTCAAAACAATATCATCCAAAAATGCTGTAATATATACAAAAGTGCCTAGGGCCTACGATGACCTTAAAACGGACCTGGTAATCATTGTCTTACGAGTGAGGGTGATACACTTTGGGTGTTTAGCCTGTTTTATTTTATTTGTAAATCGGTGGGATTGACTGTGAACACGGAGTCAAATAAAGCTTCAACTCCATTAAAAATTTAGTTAATGAAGATATAAAAAGATGAAAAAAACAATTCTTTGATCTCAAAAATAAAATTTTAATACTTTTAAAAAAATATTGTTCAACGTTTTAATAAAAACATTTTTTATTTATATTCATCTTGCAGCACAAAGTTTCATAACTATTTCCACAAGCAAATTATGAAGACTTTGTTGGGATTTCATGTGAACACAAGGATTTTTCGCTTTTTTTAAAACCCGGCTATTTTTATTATTTTACTTTTCGAATTTTATTTTGCCACCAGTTATCATATTTTATTTTTGAATTCGCAGAGTTTTAACTATAACTCGTAATAAATAAGAGCTAATTATTTTACATCATTAAATCTATCAGGAAAAAATACATAAAGCTAAAATTATCTAGAATTGAATTTAGTAATGAATTTAAATTAATTGTCACTGAATTATTTGTCATATCTAATTCATTAATCTAATTAATAAATAAAATATAATGATTATCAATTTACAATGAATAATAGAATTGCAATTAAGAAATTAATAAAAAAGTCAGATTTATTTATTAAATAATCAACAAATTATAATTGAATTATTCTAAGGTAATTTTCTAGAATTTGAACATGACTAGATAATAAAATTGTTACAAATAATTTCGGAGAAGGCGAATTCGGTTTGCTGTCTTGAAGATCTTCCAATGCTTTCTTTTTCATTTCATATTGTTTGCTAACGAGAACATTAAGGATATTTCTGTGTATTATTGGGATAGTTTTGACGGTTTCAAATGAATCCAATTGATCTGCCAGCATTTCCACTTCTTCGTTTTCTTCCTGCCACGAATCGTCGGATGACAAATCTTCACAGAATTGCTGAAAATCGCGTAAAATATAATTTCATTGCAAACGACTGCATTTAACAAAAACCGATTCCTTCATGGAAAATTATTGAAATGCCTACAAAGTCTGTATTTATAAAAAATCCCGACAGTATGTGATTTTGCTAATAATAAAATGCGCTTTTTTCTATGTCTTATTTTGTTTTTGATATGTTCAGTTGTTAAGTAACCATAATTCTAGTTTCGCAATTCCAGGCCCCATTTAACTTCAAATTTACCAATTTTCTTTAACCTTGACTCAATGTGTTATACAGTTCGGTGCACAAAACTGTTTTAAAAATTAGATTTTTTGCTCAATGAGAAAAGATTTGTTGGAACATATTATATTCAATATAAGTGAAAATCGTTAAGTAAAATCGTTAATCAATAAGGCAAAAGTAAACCATACCCTTTCTTTATCAAATAAGTTGACATATTTCAACAATATGTTAATTTATTTAAATTTAATTGGTTATGGCTCTGGTTCAAATTAAATACTGGACACAAAACATAAAACATAAAAAATGCATAATAATTTCAAAATTTAGTAAAGCTGCGTTGAGATACATTTTATCACAGGTTAATTATAGGCATGGAGGGAGAATCAAATTCTGATAATTCTACCGAGTTTTTTTGCAAATGAGAAGATTTCTTTTACATTAAGCATTTAAGACGTTTGCAAAGGTGCTTTTTTGTAAAAGTTATTTCAAATTGAAGTGCGCTCATTGCACTTGGGCAAAATATTGATTATTTTTTCCCTATTTTCCCACTATTACGTAAAGTTGTGAAGTTTAAGCACAGTCAAATCCTTTTTATGGGTTTTTGAAGTTATGCGGCATTTCCAACTCGGTCCAGAAAGACTAAACCAACCAGATATTTTTTAATAAAGAACCATTCAAATCACAAGGTTACGTTTCAAATTTTTAAAAATATTATAAGCAAGTTATTAAACTTTATATTTAATATTGTTTTTTCAAATTCTCCGCCAACTCTTAATGATTTTTTGGGTTATGCGGGTTACTGAGGAACGTATATTCCACACAAAAAAGAATTGACTGTACTATATATTAAAAGACTAATATATGTAGAATTCACACGATTCAACTTGGAACACCTCAATCATTTCAAATATTTGAATTTCCGTTTTTTTGACTACTTTTCGTATTAACAACCGCTGATAGTATTAAAGGAATTTATCAATGTTTATGGCAAAAATTTGTGATATTAATCATGAAAAATGGAATCTATAATTGTTTTATAAGCTTTTTCTGAAAACAATTATTTGATATCGTTAATGTTCAATTAAAAACGAGAAAATGGAACTTTTAATACTTTTGCAAGGTTACAGTGAAAAAATTAATGTAACAAAATCTAGTGTTGACAGAATAAAAGTCACCGCAATCAAACGTCATGTTAAAAATGTATGGAAATAATAATCGCGCAACATTATAGAATGTCCATAGCTATGACCACAATTTGAAGATGAAAAGCCTATGCTGTCCGTCAATGAAACCCTGTAAGAACCCGATCCACACTGCAGCTATGGAGAAGTTTCTGGAATTCGCAACAAGTATATTTCATGAACAATTAAAGAATTGAAACAGATAAAGAATTAATTTTGTATTACATATTAAAATTTATCATTGTTTTAGGTGACCTTTTCCGATGAAAGTTTGTTCGAGTGAGGTTCTCGTCGTTCAGCAACAGTACGGTTGATGTCCAGGCCAGTTTACGCCAACAATTCTACAAGCTCAACAGCACTTGTAATGGGGCATGTACAGGTCGTTTTCATATTTGTACCGGAGATATGGAGCAAGAGCATCACAAAATTATTCTTTAAACCCGTGTACTGCTCAAATTGATGCCATATTACTGGCACAAATATAATTTTATATGTCTATATGATGTATTGTGTTGGCTGTACGTTTATTCACCTCTATGACATTGTATTATCCATTTAGGAGGTAAAAACAGAAAATAAATTTTGAAAAGATTGGTTTACAAAAGTCATTTACTAGCTTGAATGTTCTTAAGAAATCATATTTCAACTCTTAAATACCTTCTCAAAAATGCCTGAAATCCGCTAAATGTATCTCATCGCAGTTCGGTGTAATCAACTTGTTTGAAGTGCGTATTTCTCATTACACACAACATAGCAAGTTTTGATTGGTTAATACGATTTATTATCATCGATTAAGTTTAAGAGAAAGTCATCCTTATAACCGGAATTTTTCGAAAATCTATTTTATTCATGATTTTCTCATTAACCCTTATTATATGAAAATTTATAGAGACTATGAAGTAGGAATATCGGATGTAAGACACTTCAGATGGAATTTTATTTAGATTTATAAGAAAAAAGTAAAAAATGATTAGTTAAAAGAAATTTGTTTTTTACTTAAAACAATAATATGATTTCTTAAACGGTCGATTTATGATTATTAATTATAATTTCAATTATACAATTGTTGTAATCAATATAATTAATAAATATTAAATTATTTATCAGTATTATAATTTATTTATAAAACATGCATGTCAAATACTATTGGTATTGATTATTTACATCAATTATTCGTCAATTTAATAAATTATTTATAATTGACTATTTATGTATATCAGGAGTCGGCAAATGGTGTACTTGCGGAGTACTTGAAGAATTTTTTTTGCATATAAAAATATTTTTTTGTGAATTAAAAAAATATTTTTTTTAAATTTCAAATTTTTCAAAAAGTTACGTTAAAAATTCTTATATTTATATTTAATTATTATGAAAAACAATTCCATTCATCGCATTAATTGTTTTATATTTTTGTATTTTTTTTAAAATAAGAGTTCGATCTTGAAGCCGCACGATTGTAAAGTGGCCATGGAAAAGTTTGCCGACCCCTGATGTATATGATATAAGGGGTCATTCATATATTATGTACGCACTTAGGAGTGAATGATTTGTGTACGAGTGCGTATGAAGGGTCAACAAACAAAAATTATATTACTATTTTGTATATATATATATATATATATATATATATATATATATATAATATTTTGCTGTATGGTCTGTGTATAGCCCTTAGGTGGCAGGTAGTAGATATTACGGACACTGCTGAATATACACATAGCGGTGGTCTGACAACGTGCGATTTTATGCTAATTAAATATAGCCAATGTAATTATTTTGAATTTAACCATGATATTAATTTTGTTTCTTAATTTATGCTTATATTGAAATATCTTGTTGAATTGACTGCTCCATTACGCTATGTAAACTCAAGAAATCACAACTGATAGTTTTAGCTTCCTTAATATGACGAGAAATACTCCTTTGGATTTCTTCAGCGCCGGCCAGTGGGAACCTATGCTACATATATTTTATGCCAGTGAAACATAGTGATATTGTCTAACTATAATAAATTTGTGTTTTCATTTTCTTAGATCCATTAAATAATCAATTAATTTTATTGAGGGATTTTATTGCAATCGATGCTAATTAATATCTTTAATGCAATTTTATTTTACTATAATTAGATTTGCATAAATAATTTGATTGGTTGAATTCGATTGGCTCAGAAAGTATGAATAGAAATTTATCAATTTTAGCATTACATGGTAAAATTTCGCGAATAAATATTATTTTAAAATTTTACTGTCAGAAAATAATTTAATATTTAAAAAATTGGAATGATAATAAAATATGAACAAATTACCTGGAAATCGCCATCTGGCATGCTGAGAGCGTGAATTATCATTGCTAATTCTTCGGTATTTAAAAATCCAGTATTTCCAACGATAACAGACAAAAGTTCTGGAACAATTTTACCCAATGCTTTTATTTTTGAAAAATAATCGGATGATAAATCCGATTCAGTCAGATCAGCAAAAGTTAATTCGACAAAATCGTCTTTATTATCGTCAAAGGGAAGTGTGAATCCATACATGTGTAATAGTTGATTGTTCGATAATTCACCGTATGTATTGAATATTTCTTCGCCCTTTTCAATTGATTTTGTAGCAATCATTACTAACTCCTCTTCAAACATTAAATGCGCATTGTTCAGTGATGTGTGATTTAATACATCAGCCATTGGTACCATGCAAGTCATCAATTCTTCATTTTCATCATCAACTACATTAGTCTCAGTAAAGCTGTAAGCCATTACAAACGCCACATAAAATTTATATAGGTCTTTGCTAACATTTTGATTAAAATATTCTGGATATTTTCTAATAAACGGAATAATAATTTCTTGGAAATCTCTGTTGATATTTTTATTATCTTCGGCAATGGCGGATTCTAATTTTGTGTGATTTAATAATTTCATTTCTTCATCATCCCAAAACATGGGTAATTTGAGATTATCAAAATTTGGAAATAAATCTAAATAGATTTTCCATGTGCTATTATCTGCTAAAAATAACTCATGAAAAATGCAAAGTATTAAGCTAGCCCATTTAGAATTTTTAATTACATCTTCAGACAGCAATTTCTCGTAGAGGGGAGAATTATTTGTAGAAAGCAAACTTTTGCGAGGAATTTTAAAAATAACTTCATCTTTTTCAATATGATCGATAGCTATTAAACCATAATTTGACTGTTGACTATTAGTTATAGAAATTTTAGATGAAAGAAAAAAATTATTTTTTTGCATCCATTGTAAAAACTCATCAAGCTTATTCATTTTAACCACAGTGCAAAATGCTATATTTTAAATAACCCAACAATTAAAAATATAAATATTTAAACAAATCACCAATTGATTTATTATGCTAAATGTATGTATTTCTCTAATTATAAATATAAATAGAAAATTATAGTTTTAATTAGCACTAATAAGATCTTAACAAATTTAAAATATATTAATTATTTAAACATTTTTCAAGTGGCAATAAATTATGAAATAATACATGTTTTAATACTACTTAATTGCCAATTCATGTTAGTTAAAGTATAAAAATGCAAGAAAAGCAAAAGCTTGTAGGAACGTCAATTCAGAATATTTACTTTTATAAGAACTTAACAAAAATATCCTTAGTTATTGATTCCTTTTAATTATCATTACATCATGGGGCATTAAATTAGAACTAAATAGACAGCATAATGAATCTTATATAATCAATCAAAAATCTAACCAATATTAAATGTGTGCCATAGCCAAAATATAATATAGTTAAGATCTGGGGCATTAGGTAGGATCTTATATTGTGGGAGGGCAGAGAAATTTCATGATAGAAGAATAAAACTACCTGCACACAATCTTGATTCACAAAATGTCTATAATAAAAATACTAATAAATTAGATAATTAATAAAATCTTGGGCATTAAATTGTTCCAATTTTTATACTTTCTTTGAAAACTAACGAATTTTTTCAAAGATATTTCTGATGCTTCAACGCCATGAACAATTTCGTACAAGGAAAACAATCAAAATATATTATTTTATCTATTAAATTTATTTATTTTCATAAAATTTATTGCAGAATATTTACTGACGCTTCCACAACATTAGCTATCTAGCACAGAGAAAGTCATCGAAATATGTAAGTTAATATTTAAAATTTAATTAAATTATAAACGTTTTGGTGGCGATCTCTTATAATACTTATAACTTTTCATATTTTCTCAATATTTATTTCGTTAATTGTCTAATAATCGAAACCAAGCTGCCTGAGAATATCAAAAGTTCAACTGGCGTATAAAATTAATATAAAAGATTTTTTTTGTATAGAAATGAATAATTAAAATGTGCACAATACCGATTAGAAATTTTTATTTGCATAACACAAAAAATTCAAACACTAATTATTACCATTTATTTAAATGGCTGTGATCCCGGAGAAGGCTTCTGTTTGATTCTAAAATAAAGTAAAAATCATCAACAAGTAAAATCTTTCTACTTTAAACTTGAAATCGTCCTTTGAGTTAGCATGTTATTTATGGAAATTTTTTCGTTCACCTCCTGCCGCCATTGTTGTTCAAGCTTGCAATAAATCCCCCCTAGAAACTAAAATGGTTATAAATTTAATAAAATGGCAATAGACCGTGTAAAATGTAATTTGTCGAGAGAATGTATCAAAATTTTAAAGTAGTTTTTTTAAATCGTAACTATTTGGCATACAACAATTGGATTTAGAAGATGAGTGCAAGAATTTGTAGCAAAACTCCATGCAAACGATGGGTTACCTATTATATACCATTATTGTTGCTAATTTTCATTATAAATGTTTAATTTAAATTTCTGTGAAGACTATCTTAATAATGCCAAAGGACCAGGAAGTAATATCCTCTTCTATTATGTTACTATCTCCGAAGATCATTAATATTAATAGCCAAGATCATAGGTTATTATTGAATAATATTTTCTAATTTAAGTTCCTTTAATGATCATTTCACTAAATTTGCTAAATAAAATTGTTCACTAAAACCTATCTTTAATACCTACATAGTTTCATATTTTATTTTGCGTGGGAATCATTAACCAAAAATAGGTTTTTATACTATAGAAGCGTAAAGAAATTTTAAGCGAAGAAATTATAAAATTTGGAAATATTTAATGTCCAAGATCCAAATAATTGTCTAATTTATTAGTATTTTTAATATAGAAATTTTGTGAACCAAAATTGTGTGCAGATATCTTATTTTCTTTCGTGAAATTTCTCTACTTTCTCATAGTATAAAATTCTAACTAATGTCTCAGGTCTTATTTATTATCTATTTTGACTATGACACACACATATTTATTGTTGGCTAGTTTTTTGATTGATTATATAAGATGCATTATACCAGAGATGGGGAACCTGCGGACTTTTGGCTATTCTAGTGCGGCCTTTTGACTGATGCTAAATTTATTTGCTTTTTTGGTACTTCTTTTGCCCGGTTTAATTTTTAATACTTTCTTTATTTTAAATTAGATTCTAATAATTAGAATAATTCTGTTTGTGTAACAACCTATCATGCCGAAGAAGATCAAGAGATCGCTAAGGGACGAAAATAGATTATTTAACGAGGAATTGAGTATTGGAATATTATATTGTTTCTGTTAAAGATAAAATGATTTGTTTACTTTGTGATACTACTATATCAACATTGAAAAAATTCAATGTTCATCATAATTACAATACTCATAAAGACCGCGAGTATTTCAAATTAGGAGAGCCGCGAAAAGCTATTTTAACGAAATTAAAACACAAAGAAGCAATTTTTTTTCTCAAAAAGTATTGAATTCAGCAAATAATATAATTTCAGCAACATATAAAGTGGCTTATAGACTGCGGCTTTATGTTGAATCAGATAATTGAATATGGGCTTGTGAAATGAAAAGGTTCCCCACCCCTGCATTATACTGTCTAAATAAATGCCCATTGGTGTAGACATTAAATATGTTCCAATTTTTATAATTTCTTTGATAAAACATGAATTGTTTTTGAAGATATATCTGATACTTCAACGGTATCAACAATTGCGTACAAGGAAAACAATCAAAATATGTTATTTATTTATTTATAAAATTTATTGCAGAATAATTACTGATGCTTCCACAGCATTAGCTGTGTAGCACAAAGAAAGTCATCGAAATATGTAAGTTAATATTTAAATAAATTATAAAAATTATCACAGAATATCAAAGCTATGAAAGATGGACTGATTTTTAAAGATAAGGACTAATTCTTGAAAATAGAAACGATAAAAAGCATCATTGGACGCTACAAAAGGTCTGTACAACTATCTAGAGCAGTGGTTTCCAACCTTTTTGTACCAGCGCCCCCCTTTTAAAAACAATTGGTGCGCACCCCTTTAAAAAACAAATTGTTGCTTCCCGTTAATTTATTTAAAAATCAAACTTCATAAATACTCAACTGATATTATAATTTATTTAATGGGCTACAAAATAATATACAATATTATGTAAAAATAATTATATCAATTATATCAATATTTTCTTTTAAATTAAATATCAGTCTTAATTGGGATAATTTTTAAATGTAGAATTAAAAACTAATTTTTTGTCAAAATTAATTACTGGAATATAAACAACATAAAAATAACTTGCGCTCTTCTTACATAAACGTGAATTTTTCCAATAACAATATTCATATTACTCAATTAAAATGGTTACTGGTAAATTTACGAGAAAGTAAAAAAGCGCAAGTAGTGAAAAAATAGTATATTAACATCGGCCAGGATGTTATTTTATTGTTTCTTATTTTTATAACCCTGGCACTTCGCGCTCGTGCTGAAAAACTACCTCAACATTAAATTAACATTTCCTGGTTAATAAGGTACTATTATAACAGTTATGAAATCTACCTAAATGTTAATTTATTTAGAAGCTACCAAAGCGAAGTGTTTCATTCTATATATCGACGTGGTTATCGCAAGCACTACTAACAAACTAATTCTGTTCATAGAAAACAGAAACAATCAGATGCTTCTGTTTTCTGAAGTTTGGCGCGAGTAAACACAAGAATACCCGGAATGTTGCGAGTGCTTATCTTTTGATTCCACCCCCCACCGGTGCTCGGCTCCAAACTCGAAAGCGAGATATTTCGTTCCAAGAAGAGTATGGATGGGATGTTTTAGCATTTATACCGGAAAAATTCGCGGCGAGGATTGTGGATTACGTATATTGCTGATTCATTTTTTGACACCTATTCGACCTTTTTGGTTTGTATTCGAAAATGATATTTTGGAAACAGCTGCATGCCCCCTTGCAAGTCTCGAGCCCCCCTGGGGGTCGCGCCCCACAGGTTGTAAACCACTGATCTAGAGGAAGAAAAAGGTGGAAATCGATCCAAAGTTATCAATCAATTGGTTGGTTACAAATTATTGGAGTACGTCGACAAAAAGTATTGCTCAATGTTACACTAAATGAAACGATAGTTGGAAACAATTGATCTTACCTTTTTTTGAATAATTTCAAAAGTTATAAAATTTATGTAAAAAATAAAATAAATCAATAAATTTGTGTTAATTTAGATTAAATCAAAAATTATACATAAAAAATGAAAATTTTAACTTAACAAAACATTTTAAAAATCCAGGCTCTTATTAAATGTACTCAAAGATCCTATTAAATGCCCCTTCGTGGATATAATACCAATGATAATGTTAACTGTTAAAATGTTTTATATGGAATTTAATTATACATGTAGTTTTGTAAAATATTCAGATTTATTATTAATTTTATCAGATATTACTCTATAAAAGTGCTGCAAAATTTAGAATCAATTAAAACATAATATTAAAGCAAATTCAAAAGTACCTCTTTTGGTTTCAATTTAGGGTTTTTATCAATTTCCACACGTAACCCGGTGAGGTATTGCACGATTTGTCTCATTCTTCTTAAATCTGTAATTTATTTTTATTTTTTAGAAAATAATTTATGTCAATTTAAAATTAATGCAAGTCCCGAATAAGTTAGTTAGTGATTTGTTTTGGAATAATTTATTGTTTCCAACAAAATACACCTGTTTCAATCAATAAATCTATATTATAGGACACAAAGACTCATTTGTGTGGTGATTAAATTTATTCGAATGAATAACAATTTTTATTATAGAAAGTCCGGAAGTAGAAGAAAAAATGAATTTAACACACAAACGGAACACGTAGTAAAAAAAGGCATACAAACTTTCAAAAAACTTTCAGAAATAAACTAAAATTTTAATTCATGCTGCTACCAATAAATCCCCGTTTAATACTTTGAAAAGGCCAGAGCCGGGCAAACATTCTATAGATTACCTTATTATGATTACCGTTTATACTCGTGTATAAGTCGACTCGAGTTTAAGTCGAATTGAAAATTTAAAGCGTGCATTTAGTCCAAAATTAGAAACCCGTTTATAAGTCGAAGTAAAAAATATTTAATTGAAAGCAATACGATTAAAAAATTCATTCTCCAAAAAGGATTTTTTTGGAAAAAATAAATAAGATTTTTGTATGACCCGTGTATAAGTCGAAATGAATCAAAATCTTCAAATTTAGTACAAAATTTCTCGACTTATACGCGAGTATATACGATATATATTAGTTTAATTAATCTGATTTAACGTTTTAAGAAATAAATCCAAAACATCTCATGTTTATATTCCCGAAAACCTAAATAATCATTAAATCTCTCATGCATAAATTTCACTAAATTTTCCTTATTTAGGTGGTTTTTTCATTATTCAGTTGAAATTAGGTGCCAACTGGTATTATAAGAGTTGTTATTCAGCTGAAACATGTGTAGAAGTGATGAATTATTAGAAATTTTCTAAAAGTTAGAACAATTTTTATCAATAAATTTATTTATTTTATCTATAAAGTTGAGATCTAAAAACTTTATTGATGGTTTGTTATAATATTGAATCAGCACTGATCTAAAATCCACATAAATATCTAATAATTTGATTTTTTTAATTATTATTTTAATTTTCCATATTTTTAAAAAAAAAAAGAACAGTGGTAACTTAATAAAAAATGGAGATTATTAGAAATTTTACAATAGCATAATTAATTATAAGTAAATTAATTTTCCTTTTTTTTCAACTAATGATAACAAGTATAAGGTCACGGTTGAAATTAATAAATTTAATATTAAATCCCCAAGTGAAAATTACCTTCTTGCCGTTGAGAATCTTGATTGTATCTCATGCTTTTATTGCTATCCCATTTTTTGTTTTTAAAAACTGGAAATTGTGGAGCATCGACTAAAATAGCTCCGGTTTTAATTGTGAGGGCTACATATAATTTAATCTAATACAGAGAATTGTAATATTACAAGACTCCCTATTATCTATGTCATTTAAGCCGATGTCTTCCTTATCAAAAAAATCAGTTTCGTCGATATCTTCGTCTAAATCATCAGCACTGACTGAGGAGTTATTTCTTAATTTCCGAAACCTTTTCATGCCAATTGGTCTAACGAGAGGTTGTAACCGAGGACGAATTGAAGAATCATTATTCGTGTCAATCTTTAAATTATTTTCATTAATTTCTTTAAATTACAAAATGATTGACTTCATTTTCTTCCGACAATTTCATTATAGAATCCGAAGCTTTACTGCGAACCAATAAGCGATCCCTTCCGATAATATTGGTGATAAAATCGCTGAAGTATACAAAAACATTCTGTTATGTGCAAAACATTTGACATTGATATAACAAGACGTCAACAATTTTGTCAAAAGTAAGGAAAATTAGTAAATCGGCTTCAAAATTTTGAAATAAAAAGTAAATTCATTCCATTTTTATCAGAGGATTAGATAAAGACCCGCGCTTGAAAGGTGATTTTATTATCATACATCTTTGAACTTACCAAATATATATTTATTTATATATTTCATTAAAAGAAATAAGCCTAAAAAGAATAAATATGATCATTACAAAAGATTTGAAACAATATCATTAATCTATTTTAACATCATGGCAAAACATTTAAAACTTGCATGGTAGTCAACGTGCTATTCTGTGCTTGTTCACTAATGTTAAAACGATCATTCCAAACTAATTGATGAGATATTTTTAGGAAATAATTAAATTCGCAAATGCTGTGAAGGAAAATTCGAGGAATATAATTTCGAATCGAAAGAACTTTAAGGTGCATTATTATAGTATGTACTCTACCGATAAAGCTTTTTCAACCTTTTTCTAAAGTTAAGCTTGTTATTAAAATTCAGTCAAATTAAAGATTTTAGGAACACATTTGATGTAAATTTCATTAAATATGCGATTTGCAAATAGTAGTCATTATAAACTTTTAATAGGTATAAAATATCGTGAATTTAGATATAACACACAATAGTGAAGCATTTGACAGTAAAGTACCTTTTAAAGTTTAACTATTGTTGATTTTAAATGAAGTCAGCTCAATAATAATTATTGATTTTCCATTTATAACTGTGCGTTTAAGTTTATTCAAATGGAAACTCCTAACAATATATTAGTTTATTATCGATATCACATTTGTACAAGATCTACTTATATTGAATTAAAATTGCACCACAAATTAACAAATCACAACGAAAATTTGACCACTCGATTAGTTACTCAGACCAACTTTGTTGAAATAAGCTACTTCATTTTTTAACATTATTTTTTTAACAGTGTCAAGTTTACTATTGGGAAATGTACTGGATTTTTCTTAATGTATCGTATAATCTTTGATTAGAAGCAGACACAGTAATTAATAAAATTAAGTTTTTCAAGTTATTTAGTAGTCTTATAGCTTGTTACCAGTTTCTGTGTTGAACTTGTATTTCGCAGAGGTAAGATTGTATCTACTTTGGTTTCAAGTGAAAGGAAGTTTCAAGATAAAGATTCGTCTTTTTTCTTGCCTTAAATCCAAGTTTTGCAAACTTATTTGATGTCCAGTGCATCAGAATAAGTGTCTAACAGTGGTAACATGGCATTGTTTTTACACTTTACTGGTGCGAAAAGAAATCTGAGCGCCTCCCACATAGTACTGATGAGAGCCATTAGCTCGAAACTAGTATACTATTGAGAAATGTACTGGATATCACTTAATGCATCGTATAATCTTTAAATATAATAAGACATAGTGATTAATAAATAATAATAATAATAATTTACATTATTTTAAACAAAAGTTTTTAAGACTAATTCAACTTATATTATATTTTAATATTTGTTTTAAAGATCAAATATTAATCCTTTGAATCTATAGGACGCTAAACCGACCCAATTTACTTGAACGCCCCCAGAATTCAAAAGGTTAACACGTTATTTTGAAGATTACGATAAAAATTTCAATGTAGACACACGTGTGAAATATGCGACTACAAAAGAAAATTATTCCTTATATTATTTACAACGATAATAATTATAAACAATTTTTCGCATTTTATATATCGCTATTTATAGAAGATAAATGTTAATTTAGTACTTAGAATATAAAATCTCACCTTGCACATGGCTCCCTTATGAACGGTATAGAAAACAGATTTCGATGACGTCCAAGGACATTTAGGATTTTATTTATGTGGCCGGTTTCATCAGTATACTTAATGCCGGACGTGAATAGTTTTATAACGTGATCTTTGGCTTTACAACCCTTGCAACAAACAGGATTTTATTGGGAATATTATCAATAACGAAATACTTTATTAACTTGAAAAGGATCAAAACGAAGAGTTTTCAATCCGCAACACAAATACATTCCTTCTGTAATCGGTATCACACTAAAATTGACAAAATATTCCAGATATATTATCAATTATTTTTCAACATTATATATCATTATACGGATTTTTTCGGATCTTTCTCAGAATGTAAGTTATAGAAATATATTCAATTAAACAGAAATTACTTTTCATTAAAAATAAAATAATTAAAACAAACAGTTGACCAAATTATTGTTGACAAAAAATAAATTTAGTGTTTTTAATATTCCGGAAAAGCACAATTTTTAATAATATTCCCGATTGATTCTTTTCCGTATTGGTGATAATTTCACACGAATTTTCACTTCTTATTATTGCTCTAATATCCTAATAAAAAGGTTTTTTAAAATCTTTGTTGCTGGATATAATTTCTATGGAAATTTTGCGAAACTTCGACTGCCATATTGAAGATATTGACAAATTGTGTAAAAAGTAGTGTAAATTTCTAAGAGTGCTTTCTAAGAATGAAAGTTTGTCTGTCCGATAAGCAATTTACCATATAACGTATATTTAATTAATTGCTATTACCGTATTTACCATAGTAAGGATAATTGCAAATCATTTTCAATAAATGAAATATTTTTCAGCCACATGTCACAATAATATATACTAAATAAATGTATAATTGATATGAAAATCAAATCTATATTGTTTGTGCATGCATTTTCCGATTGTTTGAGTAGTGTTTCGATTTTTCTATTTATTGTGTTTTTTGAATATTTTTAATTGTGTGTGTTTAGTGTTTATTAAATGATTTGTATTTAGAATATAAATTCAAGTGTCAGAGATTATGTTTAAATATGAAAAATTAATTATTATAATAAATTTAAACTCAGACGAAGCCAGGTACAACAGCTAGTATATATATATATATATATATATATATATATATATATATATATATATATATTCATGTCTTTGCATACATTAGACGAGATGCGATTGATAATGTTTTTACAGAAGCATACTTTGTAGGGTGTCTGGTAGTTTTATTTTTTCCATTGTGCAATGATATAATTTTATCTTGGGTTGCAATCCCAAATGTGCCATATTATTCAAGATTCTACTGTTTTAAGTATTTGATATTTTTTTATATTTTTGTCACTCTGAATAATTTCAATTCTCTCAAATTTAATGAACAAGTATCCGTTTAGATTTAGGACTTTATTTCTTATTGTTGTGATAGTTGCCTTAAGTTTTTTTCTTTTTTCTTTCTTGACAATTCGTTGTTTCATTTCTTAAAACTTTTGCTTTACATAAATATGAAAGTGTTGATAACAGAGGAATTTTTAAAAACAAATATGTTGGAACATTTACTTTAATTTGAATTCTTAAATTCGGTATATTCTTCGGACGATTTTATGTGTTTTCTTTGGAACTATGAATTGATTAATTTCTAATTCAATTTTATTTATAATATATTTATTAAGTTAATTTTAAATAAATAAAACATTCAATAATTAAAGTTATAACCTGCGCCCGTCATCTTTGCCATATCTTGGCGCGTCTGCATGATGGCGACAATGTCCGATTTCATTCAGTAAAAACACATCACTACATGTTTCACATTGTAAGATATTCAAATGGGACCAAAGACGCCAGTAAACCATCGACGTAACATCAACCAAAGAAGAGTTATTAACACGAAACTGTTGAACCCAATCTAGTAACTGATCTTCAAGTTTCCATGCTTCACTGATTTCATGGCAATAAATGATATTGCCTTCGTAATCCACACATAACCTTGAATCAACACATTTTATATGCATTTCCAATGTTCGAATTAATATTTTTTCACAGAATTTGCACCTAAAATTACGGTCCAAGTTACGTCGTTCATTCATTTAGTATGGAAATTAAGCATGGATATTGAATTCACTTTTCGCATTAAATCTTTATTGAAAGGACGTACAAAATGAATAAACAAATATTATTATATTTTCATGGCTTTTGTAATTCTTTACATCCTGTAGAATAAATTGTTGTCTAGTTATATACACGTATTATAATTTTTATATAATCTTTAGCACAATACAACGAATTTTATATATTTATACGTATGTTCAAAAATGTTCAAAAATAATTTTTATTACAAGTTTTAACAAATTCCACGAGAAAATTTAAAAACTCTGCTTAAAACAAATTAGGTTTAATACATCCAAAGTTACGTAATTAAAAAATTCATGATTAAAGAAAGCTTTTATGACGGTCCCTTTGAGGTTTGTCCCTTGATTGTGCCATTTCTTTTTAATGATTGCCATCCTCGTTTGCACATAATGTATATTACACCAATGCAATACACTCTCATTGCTAGTTATGATGAATGCTCATATTTATTTCATGTATTAATACGGAAGTGCGAGGAATGCCCTGATGATACAATGGGGGTAGTCTTTACGTTATGCTGAAACGTTTTTATGAAGTCATAACCTTCATTTTATAACTTAACACTTTGTCGTCATGATGCAACCATTTATTTTACGATCAACAATTTCTGAAACAGTACTTTAGCTGTTCAATTGAAGGAAATATTTTCACGTAAAACGAATTAACACCGAACTAATGTTATTAATTTGCTTAAATACTGGTACAAACTCCATCAAAATTATGTTAAATTGGAGTTAGGTCCCCCTTTTAAAATTTGAACGTTTGAGCAAATCGACGATTGTTACTATGACTATTAGTATATCAAAGTCACTCAATCAAAATTAGTCGTTGAAGTGCGAACCGAACAATGAAGCACTTGAAGAAGTCAAATTCCAGTCGAATATACAAGAGAAGTTTGACAGGCCCATCAACAAGAAAACGAAATCCTCTATCATTTCTACATCAAAAACACCGCAAGATATGATCATCGGTGAAAAAAGAACAGGATTTTTTGGAAAGGTAATCTTGGAGATAATCTTGAAATTTGCTATGAATATCTGAATTCAATACCGCTTACTAGAGTGGAACCAGAACGTGTTTTCTGAATGTCGAGAAACCTCCACCAAAATCAGATGGAATGAAGAAAGCGTACTCTTTACTATCATACTTCAAAACAGAACATAGCTAAGTAAAAAAGCTTGAACTGAATTTAATTATTAGAATAAGAAATGTGTGTAAATCTGTATTTTTTAATTTTCTCTGATAAATTAGAAACTTTTTTCTCAGTTCCAGTGCAGCAACGGGATTCCGGTTTTAGAAAAATGATTGGGTCTGGAATGCTATAATAGATGTTATAGTTTATAAAATCTAATTATATTGAATTAATAATATACCACAAATAATATTACATGGTTGCTACAACCTGAAAGGGAGAACAACAAGTCTTATGTTTGGATCACTCGACTAGTCACCTCTGTACAATAAACTCAATCCCTTTCTTTACACAACTGACATTTTCTGATTTCTAAAAGTCTTCTTTAATAAATTATGTTACATTATTATTTCATTCACTACTAGTCAGCTTCTCAATCAGTAAATCTCCTTTATAACAATTTATCCAAATTCTTTTCTATACCTCAGATTTTGTTTTATTTTCTTGTTTTTCCCGCGCCTCTTTTATTCTAATTACCATTTTGACGTCTATATTGCAACGGGTTTTCAATTTTATATTTCTCCTTAGCACTTACATTTATTCTTTGTAATCAGCACTTCATAATAACAAATATGTTTGGTCCGCACTTACCATTTCCGTCAAATTTGTTTCATAAACAAATTTTTGCATTTATCGGGCTCCTAGGTAAACTGTCATTTTTATCATGAAAGTACATTTCAATTCAAATTACATATTGGTTTTATTGTTATTCTCTCCAAGACGTTATAAGTCCTGACCTTGTCCTCCTGTTTTAGAACTATTTCATTAATACATAATGAACATTTATTCACATGTTCCTCAAAGGTGTCCACGTTGTAGAGACACAAATATTTCTTTTGTTTATATAAATCTTGTACTTATTTACTTGAAGGATAAATATTTGATTTTCTGTAGTTCCATCTATGAAATTGAAAAGAAATCCTTTAGAAATTCATTTAATTTGTAATATATACATCATTCACAACAACGGAATATCTTTATCACAGAAGTCGCTTTTCCTGGTGATTTGCGATTCCCATTCGAACTCAGTGAAGGAGAAATATAGCAACTTTGCATTCCTTCCAACATTTATCAATATCAACTCAAAATGTCCAATTAATGTTAATAACATTTCAATTGCGAAGATTTTATAACATTTTATAATTGGATTTTGAGCTGCAAAATCAGTTGTTGAACCAAAAAGAAATAACGAATCAAAAGTAGTTTAAATGATAGATATGGTTGTCGGAATAGAAATATATAAACAAAAATACATAAATAAACAAATAAAAACATATTTTAATATTATAAATATTGAACTACGGTTGATAAAGTGAGCCCTGAACCGGAGCACACTAATAAACGGTGATGAGAAAAGCCCTTAGTTTCGATGAGAAATTAAATTAATAAATTCATGAAATTTTAAACACAAAACAATGTAAATATTATTGAATTTGTTTAACTTAGCGAACGTCTATTGACATTGTTTTTTTAAAAATATACCGAAAATTTCACAGCGTTATCCGTTATGTGCTTTTGAGAAAGACAGAAAAGAATGGCATCACTTACCGGCTTCATGAAGCACGTTGCAAGGGTACTATTATAATTTGATTACAGAGTTTTCATCTGGCAGGGATAATACGTTTGTTGAAGAAAGAAATGGACATTGATGAGGAGAAATCCGAAAAATGGAAGATTAGCGTAAAAGACGAGAAACGAATTACCCACAGAGAACTGCCATCTAGACTTAATGTAAGCAAGAAGATTTTGCTGAATATGCTGGATGACATTGAAATCACAAAATTATACAGTCGAATCGTCCCAAGTTTCTTGGCTGCAGAGATGTAAGAAAAGCGAGTGCAAGCATGTAAAGATAATCTGGCCCTCTCTCATGCTATTTGGCAGAATAGTTTGAAGAATATTAAACATTTATGTAACATACAGTAAGTGAGTCTCTTTAATGGTTATTTCCAAAGAAAAGTCACCAATAATGCATTGTTCAGGTACATTTCTCCGAAAATGTCTAACGGCGTCTAGGAATCAAGACCTCTATCTGTTGTATGACAACGCATCAGTTTACACAGCTCACCAAACTAAGGATACAATTCTCAAAAAGGGTTTCGTGCTGGTTTTAGATTCACTGTATTAGCCATGATTTGACTCTCAATTATTTTTTGTTTAATCATTTAAAGAAATATTTACGAGGGCAAAAATTTGAGACCAAAGAGAATCTCATGAGTTTAGTTCAAAATTTCTTTAATGAAAAGTATGCTAGTTTCTTCGAAAATTGTCTCTTGTCACTGGTAAATCGCTGAATGAAGTGCCTGGAAGCATAAGGTGGTTACATAGAAAAATGAATCTGAGCGTTTAGCCATATGATAGTTCACTTGTTATAAATACTAAATTTCATTGCATCACCATTTATATTTATCTATGAGTCTAATCAATTTTTACCCACACCAATGAAGATTTTAACGCAAAGACCACTATGTATTTAAACATTTCGACGCCTAATAGCAGCTTCCATTCCATTCTTTGCAGAGTTCCAGTTCACCGATGAAAGATTATTTCAAGTATCACAATACACGGCAACCAAATCCATGTTTAAAATACCGATATATTTCTTTCATTTCTTTTTGTCTATTAAAGCCATTTAGTCCTATTAAGCTACACATTATTGCAGTTTATACGCACTGAGTAAAATGTGAAACGGACAATTCCATTTTACTTGTGATTAATGTGCAGGGCAACCCAAACAATAATATTACGGATTGAAATATGATTAATTTAATGATAATAATATTCAAAAATATTTAATTAAAATAAAGTATCAAAAAAACTTGAATAAATAAGCCGCTGGTGCAACAGTGCAAGATCTTCGACAATTTTGGAGGTCGAACAGACTTTCAATTTTATTCCTTATCAAAGTACTAAATTAGAATTAATACATTCAAAATGTTTTATTGGTAAACCTTTTAATTTTATCCTTTTTGTCCACTATATTATCTATTTCTAGATCGGTAAATCTGTCCGCTATTCTAAGACATTCATAAAGAAAAATGCATGAGAATAATGGGAGAACGGGAAAATTACCGAGATACCAATGAGGAGTTTATGCAATTTATGTTGCTGGACACAAGCAAAGAATTTATGTTCTGTTGAATAAAATAAATACATTCATTGACCTAAATAGAAAAAAGGGTGACTTGTAGCAAATAAACTCTACTGCATAAAGATAAATTTATTAACAAAAAATAGAGAATAAATCCTGATTATCTGAAAATTTGTATATTTTAAAGTGCCAGAGCCAGACTATGTCAGATAATCAGAATTAATCAAAAAGGAATGAAGAAAAATTAAAAAAAAGATTGATTTAAATTGAAAAATTAAATATCGATTTTTAAAATTATTAAATTGTGCTGGAGTACGAGTTCAACAAGAGAAACAAAGAAAAAGAAAGATTCAATTAAAAATATCCAATAAATTTTTTATTTGAATTATTTTTGATAAATAACAATAATAATAATACATATATAATAATAATAAATAATAATTTTTCAGGTGGTGTGAAAAGTAGTAATGTCTTTCAATATTCGATATGATGCGATCTGCCAAGCTGTCAACGAATAGCTCCAGAACTCCGATTATGGTAATTTAATAAATTATTACCATCACCTCAGGAATTTTCCCCCAAAATGTGTAAAGAAAAAAGAAATTTTGGGTGAACTGTACATTTTTTGTATGTAAATAATCATTCTTATGCATTATTCCAAAACTTCATAATAAATATAAAAAATTATTAAAAGAACTTTTTCTGGTTTTCACCTCTGATTGCTTTTCATTTTGCAATGACATAAGGAATTTTTATTGTTTAGCTATGAATCAGTAATGATATCGAGGTTATTTTGATATTCGCAAACACGTCAAAAAATCATCGAGATCATTACTGATTCATAGTCAAACAATAAAAAAATCTTTTTACCATTAAAAAATTATATTTAAATTTTGATTAAATTAAATATTCCAACTTCAAAAAAAGTATTTAAAAGATTTCATGGGGCAATTTAATGCATTCATAGGTCTTGGTGTATTAGCACAATTGGTATGTCAGTAAAGCTCTTATTTGAAAATGAATTTCCGCATGGAATTTAGAAAGTTATGTAAAGAATTGTAATTAAAAGCAAAATATATATAAATATTTTGTGTTTTTCATTTAAAGTGAATTATTGAGCATTTTTGTTTATGTAAATATTTTAATAAATCGTCTGTGTTAGTTATTTTGTAGGTTAAAATAAGAGCTGCAAATATGCGAGTTGACAATTTTTGGACAGAAAATAACGAATATTATTTACCAATGTATCCATTTTGAGAAAATCGGATGAAATCAGAATAGATATCACATTATTTGGCTTTAAAGCTGACACGGAAACGCGTTCTGATTCTGGTATTTCGTTTCTTTTGATATACTTGATTAGCCATTCAAAAATGTTGATGTCACAATGAACAGAAATGTCAACATCTTCAATGTTTTGCGTTTCACTTGATAGGTAATCAGCAAAATATTTCATCTCACTAACAAGAAGCTTTTTAGAGCAGTGAAAATCTTTATTTACTACAAAAGAAATTGAATGAAAATTTGCATAGAAAATACAAGTGGCAAATAAAGTAAGCAAAAAGATAATTTCAATATAACTTTCATTTTTAATCACTTTAAGGAACTTTTTTTAAAAAATTAAGTTTCTTAAAACCTTTGATGTAAAAACCTTTGTCGTTCGTCCTTGTATTTTATATCGTAGTAGCTAAAGGTGAAATATAAATAAATAATAAAACATTTCTTTTAACTGAAAGAAAAGATGAAAATATAATTGTTAAAGACGGGTGTCATCTTTAAATATTCGCTGTGCCTAATAAATAGTGAGATAAATGAAATAAACAAAACTGTAAATATTTATTTAGTAAATAAAATAAATGAGTCTACTAAAAAAACTCAAAAAAATCACAATTTCGGTGGGACGAAAAGTAATAGCGAAAATTATGTTTTCAAGAAAATAAAAAAATGTACGAATAAATTCACTGTTGATATTTTTTTCCGTAGCAATTGACCATTTATAATAACGAAATTAAAACAGTAAAAACTATTTTATACATCTATTAAATACGAGTTTAAAATTTTAAAGAAATGTTTGATTATATCAGTATAAAAATGAGGATTGAGTCATTTGGTAAATCGCGTTCTGATTAGCTAAAAAAATGCACAACTGATTGAAATGTGTCAATGGACAATTCAGTGTCAGTCAATTAGTCACCCAGGAAATATAAACAAAGACAATTATTCATTGCAAAACAATGTCTATGGCCAAAAAAGACTACAATGTCTTATGAAGATTAATGCTGGTTTTGGAAGAAAATTTCAAATTATACGCTTTAGAACAGGTTCCCTAACCCTTTTGACAAGATTTTCTATAGACCTACTGATTTACTAAAATAAAACAACTAGAAAATCATCAAAAAAAGCTACACGGAAACTTTCACTTTGATAGTCATTTCCATAAAATGAAACTAAACTGAAATGTGTGTATTTATATAGTTATATATCAACTAAAACGACATGAAGTGGAAATCGATAACAATTATTATAAAGTAGATCAAAATTAATTCTTTTAATCAATGGATGAATATGATGCTCTTATCGCAAATCGTCAATTTTTGCATTCAATTTAGTTAAATTCAATTTTAAACCTATTCGAAGAGTAATTTTCGCCTGTTTCTTCTTTTGTAATGAGATTTACAACAAAATTGAATGAGAAATGAAAATAGAAAAGCTATCAAAAGCTTTCTCGTGATATTCGATAATGTATGTTACATTTTGAGTTTATCTTTTTGAAGCCGAAATTTCTAGCATTCTTTTTGAATTCAGTCTTAAGTTGTTTATTTTTACTTATTCCTACTAGCTCTTCTTGTAACATTACATTTTTTACTTCTATTGAAAGAAAGTAATATGTAAGTACTATCTATGTTGTGAATTATTCCATTTATGGAAAGCCAAAATTTCGGTTACGGCATGCTTAAATTGGATTCATTCTCACGCACACCTAATTTTTGTTTTCGTTGTTATTGATCCTTTGCAGTTCGGAATCGCTCCATAGAGGTCGATAAAGACCCTTTTGGGAATCACTGATTTAAAAGAAGAGAATTTCCCTAAAATTCTCCAAATAATTAAAGATCTATTCAAGCTCCAACTTATTATAATTACATTCTAAATATCTAATCTCAGGATAATTATAAGTAAGATAATTTTGTTACTTTAATATAATCACAACTTCAGTTATTTCAACGTAAAAAACAAATTTTCTTAGCCGTGAATATTATAAAACTATTTCAAAGTTTCAAAAGGATCACAGACAGTATCAAAAGTGCCCTAGCGAATGCTAATTGGTGTTGAGGGGTGCAAATAATAAATTCACTAATAACTTTATAATATTAATTTATTTTTCTAACAAACATCAAACTTTTCCTTCAGTTCAATTAGCAACCCAATACAAATATTTTCATGTATATTCTTTCCTTTCTCTTTAAGTTCTTTTTCCAAACATCTTTTCAAATGAAACCCCCAATTTGTAATTTTCGCTTCCAATAAAATTACATATAAAAGAGAATCACATTTCAACGAAATATTTCAACTTCTTCACTTATTTTTACTTTCAATTCTTTTTAGATTATCAATCAATATTTTGTTTGATATTTAACACGAATTTTTGGCATCGCCTTTTCAAATTTTTGATGAAGTCTAGAAAGCAATGAAAGTAAAGGAGAAAAATCCGTCCAATAAGCAGTAAAATAGCATGCGATATTTCAGAATTAGTCTGAAAAATTAATAATTTTCAAACAAAAGTTAATATGAGAATCAGAATAAATTACTGATATTTATGTAATTTATAAAAATAATTATATATTATTTTTGTCACTCTTGTAATGAGCTATGGCAGGTCAAAAATTTTGGAAGTGACTTTAAGTTAAACTTCAATTAAGTTTATCATATATTTATTAGAAATATATTATTGAATAAAAAACTACAAATTTAAATAAAACTGTGTCTTACATTTCTTAGGTTCATCACAAACATGAATAATCATTATAGGATCATCTTTGGTCTCTATTAAATAGTCAATTTATATCAGTTTATAGTTTTAATAGTCTTACCAATCAAATCAAGTTTACTCGGCTCAACGGATTTTTGTTGTAGATCTATGCAAAATTAGGATTTATAATACATGTTTATCAGTTACTTTTATTAGTGTAACTCGATGAATATATTAAGGATTTATCATACAAAACATTTGGCTTAAAACACCAAATTTGAGGATTTTGTTTCCAATTTTTATGTAATTCAATAATCTAATATCAAATACAAACTTTGAACCGTATTAATGTATTACCTGATCAATATTAATTCCAGCATATGCATCGGATAATAATTGAAGGACGTCAGAGTTTATATTTCCACTAGAATCGCTAAGTTTATTAAATAATAAATTGAAATAAAGAGATTTAGACATTCATAAAGCTCTTCAACTATATTGTGTAAAAGAGACGTATTTTTAAATTAGACTAAGATACCATTCATAAGGTTTTATTTATATAAACAAGTGACAAAAAAGTTCTAAAATAAAAAATCGTTTTATTAGTTGTATAAATGATTTTTTAAAATTTATATTAAAAGTTTTTATTGCTAATTTAAAAAACAAAGTATTTTGTTCATAAAAAACCAATTATAATAAATGGTTGTCTTTAGCTAACATTTTAGTTTGGATTGATCATTAGTTCATACATGAACGTTCTAATTAATGATAATTCGGAATTTTTCCTCTTTATGATTTCTTTTCGGATTAAACCATCACATTAGACCTCCTTAGGACCCGCTTTAAGTTTAAAGTTATTTGATATGCATTTATTTTTATGATTGCTAATAGTTTTCATTTCGAAAATTTGTTAGTTTTCAGATTTTTATAATTATTTTGTTTTCATTAATTTAAAATAATGAATTTACAATACAGAACCTATTTGAATACGTCCACCGCCTAATATTTTTGGTTTTAAGATTACCAGAGAAGAGTCAAACAATATAAAAAATGATTCTGATCGACAAAGAATAGTGAAAAAGTTCAAGATAACAAAGGAATGTGAAATATACAGTTAATAATACTAGTCATAGTACTGAAAAATGCGAATAAAAGGATAAAGATTGAGGTGTTGTGCTAGAACTTGACTTTAAAGCCATCAAAATTGTAAAGCTTGAAAACAGAACCAAGTCCACTTAAAATCTATTATCATGCTAGGCAGCTGATTGGTAAAAGATGTAAGATTTTTTAAGAACACTTTCAAGGAATTCTCAACAGATGTGCGCAAAAGAGATATGACCATTAGATACCCGTCAAAATGACGTTGGAAATGTATTCCAATGGGCGTTTTCTAGTAAAAGGTGAGCCATATTGCCATGATTGCTAATACTCTAGAAAACCTTTGGGTTCAAGAGCTACCATAGAAGGTATTCATGCTCATTTTAATTGTCCATCTATAATCAATTTTATGTTATAACAATATTGAAAATGTTAAAATTAACGAATTATACGAGATCATGTAACGATTTAATTTTATAATTGTTCGAAAAGGTTTGGATAAGAGGTGTTGACGATAAAATAATTATTTGATGCAGATTTTCTGTTGGTATTGTTATCAATTTGATATGTTCATTTTAGCAGTAATATTGAGGGATATAAATCAAATAACATATGTACAGGGTCCCAATAATGTTGTTTTAATCGAAAATACTATCCAAAATATGAAATTCGCATCCCTTCCCTTTAAAATCCCAGAATTTGAACTTTAAAAATTATCGAATTAAGCAAGAAATTTCGTTCTATTTTTAGAGCGGAATTTCATTATTCCACATGCTGACTCGGTGAGAAGTAAGATTTTAGTGTTTATTGTGAATTTTATTGATTATATTTTTAGAACTTTTTGGAAATTTTAGTTGTAAATCTGACTCGTATTATTGGAATTTGATATTCAAAGTTATGGTAAGTTGATGAATCTTTGTATTCTTTAATAAATAGTTTTGTATTTACGTTTTACTTTTATTTAATTTTTAATCATTGGATTTACATAATTTTTTTAAGGGTAATATAATGAACTTTCTTTTAATTATTAAGTTAAAAAAAGAATAGTAAAAATTTATTAGATAATTCATTTAATTTTGGTTTTGATTCATGGTGGAAATTTCATTCGTTTTATTGTCTTTCGTATCTGCTGCGCAAAGTGGCTTCCATCTCAGTTTAATCCTTGTTACCCCTTTCAGCATTTATTCTAGTGCACTCGGCTGAATGAAAGATACAATAAAAAAATGTTAGTTAAATTATAGTTATGATAATTGATAATAACATATAATAATAAGAAAAACATGTTTTTATAATAAATAAAAGCCAGAATGTTATATATCCGATCGATCAAGCCTAAGCGTCATTGTAGTTGTTGGTATAAATTGAGCATAACATCTTCTAGTTGTCTTGGGTTTGACCTAAGTATGTAATCAGGATCACAACGAGTCTGAGTCTATGTATCCTAAAACCAAAATTTGGGTTTTTTATAATAAAATCTATTTAAGACTGAAAATAAATTTAGTATCGATGGTAATAGCTTTGAAACCTTTAATTAATATTCAATTTAATCAATACACAAAATTCATAAATAAATCAATACAGAAATATTAGTTTTATCTTCTTTCTCTTCTCCGCCACTTTGAGCATAACTTTGGTACTATATCAACAACGACCGATGGATTTTCTTCTATCTGCTTTGTTTTCCACACGAAACACAAAAAAACAATCTCCGACCCTTTTCTACTAATTTCTAGCCTTTAGATTCTTCTTTTAATTTAAATATATTCCATTTACTCCCCCCACGACCCTTCGCTCCACACAGAGGGTCCGACCCCGAGGCTCCCGGAGAGGAGATCCGACCGGGCGAACTACCATTCACTACGGGTACCTCCCACACCGAAGTACTAGCTTTTAACTAGTTGGTGAAAATTTAATTTTTCTCACTTGTATAATGTTCAATAAAATTAATAATAATAATATTTATAATATAAATGATAATCAAATTGGTTTTTTACAAAATTAATCAGTTATTATGAATCGTGTGTGAATTTAATCATGAGGCATTCTATATTGGTCAAGTACCATGGAAACGAAGTTTTCATGGTTCTTGGTCGATACGAGGGAATATTTTGAATTTAAATTTTGAAAAAATAATTGAAAACATATTATTAAACAAAAGCTTTTAACATTCGACTATTAAAAACCTGCCTAGAAATTTATAAATTCCATAAATATCCTATAAAATTTTTTTCCATCAAACTTTAATATGAATTAAATACAAAAATAAAATTAAAAATTATACAAAACCCTTTACTCCTAGAGTTCCAAAAAATGTTCTGTTAAATAGTTAACTTCTTTTTCGAAAAATAGCATATACATTAAATTGTGTCGATCTGGCATCGACTTATATAAGGGGGTTTTACACGCATGTTTTTTGATGTGGCAAAACAAAACGTCAATTTTTTACTAGTTGTCAGATTTTCGTGATTCTTTTTTGTTAAAGTTTCTAATTACATTATAAGCTTAATTCTCATAGTTATTTTCTAGAATATAAGTGTTTTCTATGAATTTGGAGCCAATTTGATGAAATAGATTAATTTTGCTAAAATTTAATGTTTTTTGATTCTTTTTAAAGGTTTTCTTATTTTTTGCATATTATTTGTATTTTTTGTATTATTTAATGCTAAGTAGGCAATTTTTGATGATTTTTCGTCCATTAACATTTAACGCCCCTGATTTTATCGGATGTCGTGCCAAAAAAACAAAAATTAAAAATATTTGTTTTTGCCCAACAAACATATACCAACTAAAACAAAGTAACATAAAACAATTCAAAGTATAAACAAAAAACATTTAAATAAATTAAAAAAGCAAAGAAATAGTCACATTAATTTTAAATAAAATTTAGTAAAGTATTGAAGTGTTGGGCCAGAACGTAAACGGCCTTCAAAATGTTTAAATGGATCAGAAACACACACGCAAACACAACACGCAATTTAAATAAAACCCCAAAACACCAATTAAACCATATAAAATCTGAGAAATAAAAGAATTAAATATAAATTAAGAAACATAAAAATAAATTAAAATAATAACAAAATGCACCAAGATCCGCACGATACCTACACAAATATAACAAGAAAACACGACAAATTCGACGAAATTGGAAAAATCAATTAAAGTTCATTAAAGCAAGATTTAAATCGGAAAATTTGAATTAGTAATAATTCAAATAAAATTCTAAATAAAAAATTATAAAAATAAATCGAAAAATAATAAAAATAAATATTAGAATTTGCTAGAAAACAACAAGGTCGAATTTTGTTTTACTACATCAAATTTTACACACCAAAAATTTAGGTATATATACTGATCCATTTTCACATTTAACTTAACCAAAAAACCATTTTAACCAAAACTATTTTAACTAGTTTAAAACTATTTTTTCGGAATATTCCAAACTATTTGAATCGTTTTTAAACATTTAAATCTGTTCGAGATCATTGTTTTGAATTTTTTAGAAATTTTAGGTGAGAATCATTGCTTTTGGAATCCTCCTTCCACGCCCCGTACCTTGCATCTCTATAGAGCTCTGCTCGGACGTCGGCGTGGGAAGAGAGACATTTGGTTTATTGTATGAATTTATGCTATTTTTATTGGAATGGTAACTTGTTATTTTTGCTTTATATAATTAATAAACATTATTATACATAATTTGTCTCATATATAATTCATTTTATATGTTTAAATGATGTCGAAATTTTTCCGGCCCACAGCCGAAACCTAATGCAAGATAGTAAAATCAACATAGTGCAGATGCATGTAAGAGCGTGGACAATCGCCAATGATATGCACCCGTGAAGACTCAGCGTGCGCAACGCAGCGGTCGTAACGTAAATATTTATCCCTATAGCTGCAGCGAGGAATGAGGAAGAAGTCTCTGGCTGCTTCCTCGTTTCTCAATTCAGAAAAATCGACCTAAAATCACATTACACACGGCTTAAACTTATCACACCGAGTAGTCCAGTGGGCACTCAATAAATATAACGTAAACACAAATGCGCCTAGGATCTATTAAAGGGAAAAGGTACGGGGATAAACTAAACTAAAGTCATTGATAGAGTTAACCTGAATTAACAATTTGAATTAACTTGATCATTAGTGTAATAAATTGAATCTATTTGCGAAATAACTATCATCAACTTAAATCACCTTATGTATAAATTGATTAGAATTAAATTAAATTATGGATTCAAAAAATAAATTACAATTATCTCATAGAGTAAATTAAATTAAGTTACGGATAAAAATAAAAATTAGTTACAAATAATTTTTGATCGAACTAAATGATAGAGTAAAGGTAAACTAATTATAAATGTATCATTCGGTGACTTGAACTAATGTTGAAAAATAATTTAATTAATAGTACGCCAAATTACATTTGAAAATAGAATATTGTAAGCAACTCAGTGAGTCCCTTAAACTGATTTTATCTATCAAGTTAAAAAGTTTTCATTAAAAGTAAATATTTCCTTAATTTAATTGGATTTAAATAAAATGATGGTTAAAGAATTTATGTGACTCACGGGTTTAACTTAGATCAAGTCCTCGGTTAAGAAAAATTTAAGCAGCTTGTGTAGCAATAAAATAAATTTTGATGTAAGGGAAAGTAAAACTTAGAATTATTAAGTCAAACGTTGGAAATAGTTTATTAAACTTGATTAACCTATCTATTGATTTAACCTAAGTTAACGATAAAGAAAATCTCTAAGGTAATTAGTAAGGAAAACTCAGGATGATCGATCGGAAAATTTGATCCAATAAAGTGCGAGAAAATCGAACTAATTTTCACTAAATAGTAAAGTAATCCACCAATAAAAATCAAAACAGATTAGGGGAAAGTAAGATGAATTCACGTTTGAAATTAAGATGTTGGCTGAAGTAATGAAAGGCTCCACTAGTCAAATGTTTAGTAATTTAAGTTAAAGGAATTAAAACGATGCAATCTGTTTATATTTCTAACCGAAATAATAATAATACCTTTCAAATCTCCACATAAATAAGATACAAATATCACCAAACCCAAACATCGATAAATTCCAGCATAAAATGATCCAATAAAAATGAAAAGTTTTTCAAAATCAACAATAAAACGGGAAACATTTATTGCATTGAACTGAAGAAATCTTTTTCCAACCAGTAAATCGACCAACTAATGCAATATCATAGTTTTATAATTCCTTGATTCCAGTCTAGCCCACCACCGATAGGAACTCCAACTGTTAGATGTTCACAACACAATCTGTTTTATGAGTAACATCGAAAATCTCCAACGATCGACCCCATCCGAATAACTGTTGCAAGTAACTCTCCACGCAGCGTAGTCCCTCAAAACCATAGACAATAAACTAATCAGCAAGAAAGTAAATCAGATTACCTAACCACAAATCCCCGATAGGACAGTACCAACCATAACAACTTAAGTACCACCAAACAGAAACGAACGCACGAAATTAGATCCACGATAATCCTAACGTCAACTGTTAGAGAAAACAGACAAAGTGAATTTCGAATAGTTGATTTGCATATTTGATTCACGACAATCTATCAATAATTGAAGCTCGAACGGATATCGTGACCGGATGAGAGTCAATAATTTTCCAACGCATCCGATCTGACACATCCGTTCTGACAATTAACCATCGCGAGAAAGAATGACATATGCCGACAATCATTTCCGTTGGAATAATGATGGAAAACCAATAATAGTCACGATAAACATTAATAACGGCGATGAATATTAGTAATTGCGATAAACATTAATAGCTACATTAACTATTAATAATCACGATAAGCATTAATAATTGCAATAACTGTTAACAATTACGTTAACTTATAACCGACGCGAGTGTGTTTTCCCCAATAGCAGTAATGTTAAATGGATTTGATCTCACATAGCTAGGTCACATAGACATTCTTCCACACACAAATCTGGTCCAATCCTACCCACCCCAACCAACTCAGACGATTTACAATTGATAGATACACGTTACATATTCCGTCCCCATAACCCCTTCCCAGCATAAAGGAACTATAGAGATCATCAGAACACACAACCCCATACATCTCATCGCCATCATTCTTACAATTTCCAGCTCGGCTATCAAGTCACGAAACGCTAATTTAACTAGTCAAGGTTCCCCTTAGAATTAACTGATGATTTAAGGTTGCCTGAACTCGAGATTGTTGATTTAACGTCCTTATAAATTAGTGAGAGAATATTTTACATTTACTTATTTCAGAAGAATTCATGTTGCCAAATTTGATTTCGAGACAAGAGGCCGATGAATGGCGCCGAGCCTGGAAACGAGCGCGCCCATCGATGACTCTCGAGGAGCCACGCCCGAAACGATCGTGTCCGTCTCTATGGCAAATACTAGGCAGGGGAGACGACCCACACCGACCAGAGGAGGAACAGTATCCCGCCGAGGAAATTGTCGACAATGCTCGAATCTTGTTGGCTCAGTGGGAGAAGATCCAAACGGAGGTCGACCTACAGGTTGTGAAGGCGAGGATGTACCTCGCCAACGTTGAAGAGGACGTCCTCGTCGGACGTATCGCGGAGACGTACCCGGCTCGACCAGCCCGTAACCTCCGACGACCAGTGCCCATTATTCCCGGTTACTCCCCGGAAGAAGGAGTCAGGAAGTTCCTCGCAGAATCCTGAATCACTAGACATAATCGTTCTGACATTTTATTTTAGTGATGTTATCAATGATAAATTATAATGAATTGTCTTCTTAAATTTTGTTTTTAAATGAGATTTCCGCTATAATCATGTTTGAGATAATTAGAATTCCCCTTATTAGACCAAATTGATATGCTTTCTTTATAGTAATGTCGGTCCTGAAACTGGTGCAAAACGAACTAGACCGCGCGAGGCAGGCGAATGCAGAGCTACTCAATCAGATACTGCAGTTAACTCGCGAAGTGCAACAGGTCAAGGCGACCTGTTTAGACCCCAAACGGACAAAACTACTCTACCAACGTCTCACCGCAGCTCAAAAAGGCTGGGCCGAAGAACGCCAGCTCAATCGGAGTCTGCGCACACAGATCAGGGGCTTAGAAGTTGCCCTAGCAGCCTGTCGGGAAGGGGAAGCGGTAACGTATCCGCTCATCTTCGCCCCTTCCCAACTATCGAGTCAACGCGTCGTTGATGAAGCCGCACCAAGCCAAAAATCGACAGCTACCCAACCAACCATCCGCCGGCCGGGACGCAAGGAACGGGCCCGACGCCGAGCCGCACAAGCGTCAAGTCAATCAACTTAACTTATTATGCATGTCTTTTGTTCATTAAATAAATCATCTCTCATATATTCGGTCATAGTGGGGTAGACTCGAAAATCACTTACATTAACCAGACTAAATGTAATTCGCATTTCCACGTTGGGGACCAAGTAAAGCGAGCATAGGTCTTCTATCGACAGCTCGTGAACCCGAGGGTTGTCCGAGCAACTATAGTACTAGCCAATGGTACTCAATTTTTGCGGACAATCCACCACTTGAACACATTACCAACGTTGCTTAGCAACGGGTGCCGAGTGGCGGTTAGTATCATTTTGTATGGCGTTACTAGGGTAGCCGTAAAGTTAAGCAAGATGCGAAACCCTGTAACCCACCAGAAGTTAATAAACATCATCTTGAATCAATATAGTTACATGACTGTATTACATAGTTTCAAATGCTGATCAGCAGCTAACAAATTTTCATTGTAGTGTTAGGATCGTAAGTGGACTAACACAATTGAAAATCTGACCCCAAAGTTTTGCATAAATAAGAACAAAATAAACTCGATTTACTTTCAAATATTTCTTATATAAGTTTAACAAAATGAATTAATTTCTTTACAAGAAAAAATTAACTTTGAGTAATAAAAATGGCTGCAACGAAATCTAAAGACAGCTATCCGTTGTTTCAAACCGTCCTCAGTTAGTTCTAAGTTGGCGAAAGCTAGATCCTAATTGATTTACAACCCCGCTCTATTAAAATAGTTAAAATATGAGAGTTTTCAAAAATTTACTCGCGATCGATTGTCACCTAGAGTTCGGTGTCAAGATTATCTTAAATATTTACCATCTGATATTTAAAACCCAAAACAACACGACCATACATTTTCCATAGAACTGTTACGATTTGATGGAAATTTTCTGTTTTGCGCAATTTACGATTATCTAGGTAACGTAACGAAATGAATCGTTTTTTATCTTTCAATATGCTTGATATTTAAAATTCCTCTCAAAAATATTCTTTTTCTATTATTCACTTGGTTAGACAAATTCTTTCGTTAGAATTAATTTTGTTTTAATTGTTTACTGCTAACACTGCCAACGAATTCGGGTTAAATACTTTTTATAGGCTATTATCTTTCACGATAAACCTCGGAAATTCTCTCTGTTTACGATTTCTAATTGCGGAGTCTTTCTGTTTAGTACGATAATCAGATCCCAATGATTTCCTAATTATAACAGTACTATTTATGATTCTCCCTCTATCTCAGAATTTCGTCTCCTTATATATATTTACATCGATTAATTTGTTATTTTTTGGTAATTAGAAATTATTTTATTTGAAATAAAAATTACTATTTTTATTAAATGACTAATTTATTATTACATTTTTAAATATCTATTGTTATATTATTTTTAATTTTGTTGTTTTTAATCTGTTTTTTAAAATTGTTCTAACTATTTTTTAGTAATTCTTACTTTATGCAAGCACTAAGCAAGCCCGTGCTTAACCCTAACAGTATATTTACCAATCTCAGTTAGGTTTTAGTTTCAGAGTTATTTGTATAATGGTTCATGGCAATAGATCTGAGAAACAGTTTGCGAATTCATTTATGCAAAGAAAATATAGAAAGAAACAAACTATAACACCTTATATGATGGTTTATTTGAAAATGCATGTTTTCTTGCTTCCCGACTCTTTTCAACAATTTCGGGCGAAATCTATAGCTCATAATAAATTAGAACCTTTGAATTTCTTTGGTATTCCCGGTACGTCATGAAATTCGACTTTAATGATATATGATGAACCAATTGAATTATTACAAGACATGGAAATTTAAAATTTCTATGAAGGGTGAATTCGCGGTGGTTTGAAATTTGTTAATAAGCATCACGTAGAAACTATTGAAAATACAGAGTTATTGTGTATCGATATCAATAACCTATATGGATGGGCTTTAAGGCAAAGTTTACCCTGTGGAAAATTTAGTTGGATTCATGATAATCTTGATAGTTTTTCGGAAGATTGCAAGAATTTGGACTAAGAAAAGTTGTCGTATTTTTTCTAAGTCTAAAAGTACAAGGTCAAATTTTAAACAATGATAATGACTCATTAAAGGTCATTGAGTGAGTCATCATTATTTCTCAGGGTAATCAAAAATTTTTAAATATAATTTCTTATTTAATTTGATGTGCAGTGATTTAATTATTATTTTAATTAATATTTTTATTAATATTATTATTACAACTTTTTATTATTTTTATTATTATTGATTTCAGAGTTATTGTATATCGATATCAATAACCTATATGGGTGGGCTTTAAGGCAAAGTTTACCCTGTGGAAAATTTAGTTGGATTCATGATAATCTTGATAGTCTTTCGGAAGATTGCAAGAATTTGGACTTAGAAAATATGTCATAGGGATATACTATGGAGTTTGATTTAGAAATTCCAAATCAAATCCATGATTTATTGGACGATTTCCCTATTAGTGCAGAAAAAAAGGTTTCGAGAGTAGAGAAATTACTCTTAACGCACAATCCATTGGCGATTGCTCAAAATGTTTGGACTAAGGTGCAATACCCACTTTTAAGGAATATTATTTACGCAGAACTTTTGTAAAACCTGTAAACGAAACCAATTGTGAAACCAAGATTGCAAGAATTTGGACTAAGAAAAGTTGTCGTATTTTTTCTAAGTCTAAAAGTACAAGGTCAAATTTTAAACAATGACAATGACTCATTAAAGGTCATTGAGTGAGTCATCATGAAACCAATTGCGAATCTTAGATTAAACAATTTTGGAAAAACCACAGCATCATATTTGTTGTAGAAAACATTAGCGAATCTTGGAAGGAATTTAAAGTAACTACAATTAACTATGTTTGGAAAAAAATTGGCCAGAATGCATAAAACTAATTTTCTTGAAATTTATTCTTTTTACACAATCCAACAAACCATATTCCACCTACAAATCGTTTTGGTTTTGAAGACTTGGAAGGTGATGTGCTTGATTTACTAAATTCGGATAGAGAATCCATTCCACACGAAGAACTGATCCAACTGGAAGCAGAACGAGCAAATGATGAGGAGCCTGAGTTACACCAACAGTTAACATACAAGAACTTGTCAAATGCGTTTTCTTATTTCAAAAGTCATAAATATCCTTATTCATAATGATCCCGGCGTAGAACGCAGCGCTAAAGTTTCTCAAGGAATTAACTCAACCATTATCTGTTAAGAACTACAAAATGAGGGAAAACAAACGACAGGCAACGTTGGACAAATTATTAAACCAGGTAAATACACTACAGTGGAAAGTGATGATGACATCACACCTTACTGAATCTCCATGTTTGTAATATTAGAACTTGTTTTAAACATTTTAATAAATGTTTTTTTGTAGTAAATACGTTTTTTAGTTTTCTAATTTCAACTTCTGTTTATTATGTACTTATTATGCAATTAAAACTAAAAATTACTTTGGTATTTAAAAAATTAAACCTGAATTTGTATAAAAATAAGGGAGGAATAAGATGACTCAAAATTACACTAAGAATTTATCATAGGGGTATTAACCAAAATATTATGTTGACTAACCCGTAAAAATGCATTGAACCCTACGAGATACCAGAAAATCCCTTATAAACAATTATCCCGCGAGCGAACTCCCCACAGATTAATCAACGAAAGTACAGGTACCATTTTCGATAACAATGAGGAATAGGGCAATAATTGATAATGATAGTTGCGCCAACAAGGATTAGGCCTTCTAGTAATAACCTTACTAATAATAATCCTTCGTAAACCTTGCAAATACTAACTACCCAGATAACCTTCCTTTCTCATAAGTTTACCAAAGAATTACCCACTAGCTAAATCACCAAATAGTTAAATTAAACGATAAATCAAAACAAACGACGAAAGACGGTCAAATTAATAAACTAAAATCCGAGAAAACAAGCGTTTGTAAATAAAATGTTCATATAACAATCCATTACACGTCCAAGACAGATCACGACCACAGCTGATAGTAAACAAGCGGAATCCACGAACATAGGCAACAACCGGTTATTTGATACCTTTGTGTTTAAAGTAGAAAAGCATAAATTGTATTTACTTATGATGAGGCCACAGCCAGCACTCCGGCACCAATCATTCATAATGTACAATCCATGTTTCTAAATGGCGAATGGAATATATTCCTCCTTGAAATCAGTCAACCTTAAGCAACTAGTGAAGAAGGATCACCCGATTGAGGCACTCTTTTCATCAGACCTCACCATTCCTCCTGATCAAACAGAGAAAAATGTGAAAAAACCATTGGCTTAACATTACAATCATGGATTTCTCCACATTTTAGTTAATCGTAACTCGTTTTGGTCAATGGTTTGCTTCATTTTAATTAAATTGATCTCGACTCGTCATATCTACAGCATCCTCATAAATTAGGACAATTAAACAGTTTTTAATCATTTTTTTAAACTCGTTATTATGGAGTTAATTCAATTCAAAGAAATAAACATTGTAATCAATTCCAACTAATTAAATATTTCTATAATTAATATATATTTATGAATTGCCTATTTTGCTTGAATTAACTGCAATTTATGATCCCTTTAATTTTATTTTTTCCCTCCTAGAGAAAATAATCAATGATTATCTTATACTAAATTGGATTTTAGATGATTCCATCGGAAAGGTCTATTAAATATGATATACACCCTACCACCCCAGAGTTAAATAAACTAAACTAACGAGGCCTTTATGAATTAAGTAAATCAGGTATCTATTGCGCCCAACAAACTAAGCCCATGAAAATAAATAAGTGAATCTCATGTCATAGAAACATTTCGAAACCATGATTTAACTTAATCAGTGTGGGTAGATGAGCGAAGACAAATTAACAATAGAGTGAACAAAATCCACCATGCATGCCATAAATTCATTCGTGATTCCACTACTATTTAGAGGCAGACTGAGTGCTTACCTTCCTTTATTCCTATTGAGTCATATCGCAAATAATCATGGGACGCGTGAAAATATGTTCTGATAAATCATTATTATTAACATTGATAGGCGCCCATAGTAGCAGCTGGAACGACGAAGACCGCACCACCTTAACAGTGCCAAATAGATTTGCCGAGAGATACCGACAAGCGTTGTGGGATCGGGGCTATACCATATCAACCCACGGTACCCCCGAATGGCCCTACCAGAACGCCAATGGACGAGACATGGATATCGAGCTCCCCAGCATCCTCATCAAAAGGGAGCCGGGCAGAAACCCAGCCGTGAAATCAGGCAAAAGGCGAGCTCCACCACCTTGAGCAATTAGAATGGCGCTACCGATATCTGGCGAACCGACAAAGGGAGCATCTAGCCAGGATAAATCGGGATATCGCCAGCGGGCGTATCCAAAGTTCAGACGGGCATCTGCTCACCTACGGAGTGTCCCATGATCCGGCCATACTGGAGAGTGACGTACCCGTTCATCTGGTGGTCCCGAAGAGTCTGTCTCAACCAGGCATTTGGGATATACTGGAGGATCATGGTACTGAAGAACACGCCTACTCGTGGAGGCGTTTAGCAAGCAAGAGACCGTATTTGAATTAAAATTTTTTCGTGTACTTTATTTAAAATGAGTTTTTTGTCAATGCATTTTAACTTGTTCTGAATAATTTGGATATCGATGTTTCACCCCAAAATAAAACAACTATGATTAAACTAACTCGGGGATAGCGGTGAATGAAAAATGATGACATTGTTAGGACGCTGATTCACTACCAATTTGCTGAAATTAACCCTACGATTTATTTGATATTCATTTCATTAAGGAAAACCGACGATGGACGCCCTGCAGGAAATTAGAAGAGAGTTAAAGGATCTTCGCAAAGAGAACACTAATCTACATCAGCAATGCCTTCAATTAAGCCGCGAGCTGCAGCGGATTAGAGTCACTTGGTCCGAGCCGGCCAGAATTAAGCGGCTCTATCAAAAAATCGACGCGGCGCAAAAGGACTTGCAGGAGGAGAGAGCCCTGAACCAAGCCCAGAAGGTCCAGATTCGTGGGCTGGAAGTGGCCGGAGCGGCAAGCCGTCAACTATCCCCTGGTGTTCGCCCCCACCCAAGTGGCCTACAAAAATACGACGAGACCTGTGGACCAACCGAACAAACCAAAGTCCCGCGCAAGACCTGGAAGGGCAGAAAGGAGGCGACAGAAGCAACAGACGAGAATTGTTTCTATAGTATAATACATTAATGAATAAAAACCTTCTTTTGTCATTTGTTTGCTTTCTCAAGATAAATATACTGACACCGGGAATAAATCTTTCTGAGGACCAAAGATAGCACGAATTGAAGTAAAGTGAGTAAGGGACCTAAAGGAGATAAGACGAGCATAGACCTTCCATCGGTAGCTCGCTGAACCAGCTGCAGACTGGGTATTAGCAGTTTTGGAAACAAAGCTCACCTTTGACGGTCTCAGAACTATTGGTTGCAGTACCAACGTTGCCTAGCAACGGGTAACCAGTAGCAGTCAGATAGCGTTATATGATTTGGGTTAGGGTCACAATAACTACCCCTAACCCCACAAACTAAAGGACAACAGCCAAGCTGAGATCAGCTGATGGATTTCAGAGCCTCAAGGCAAGAATTATTGTTGTTTTTTATTGAACTAATATGGGGATGTGGGGGGTTCAAACTAACTAAATTCCTGCCTTCATGTAAATATTTGTCTTTGCCGGTAAACAGTTAAATGATGGTCATACATTGTTAGGTTTCAATGTAAGAAAAGAATCCACTCTTCATCTAGCTCTACGATTAAAAAGAGTTAATGAAGAAGAATTTTGTGACGGTATGAACAAAATATCGTCGACAAAAAATAAATTAACTCGATTAAGGAATCGGGTCAAGCTCAGTCTAGAGCAATCGGATGGATCTAAGACATATGAACAATACTTGGGGGAACAAGAAGTAATTAGCAGGTTGACTCAACTAAAGCTACTTGGAAACAAAATCGGAAAAGTATCAGAAGTAATAAAGATAGAAAAGGATATTAATGAGATCGTGGAAAGAGACGAAAGTTTAAATAACTAAATCGAGGCGAAGACTAATAAAAGGCTTGGAATAGAGTCGAATAAAATGAAATCGGAGGAATACCCACCAACCTTAGATAAGTTAAAAAGATTGGCAATTCCATTTGTTAATGGACAAATAAGAGAGTTCCCAGCCTGGAAGGCAGCTTTCGAAGTGCGAGTCAACAAGGCACTTGGGTCGAACCTCAGGGAATATCTAGTCGGAGAACCCATAAAGTTAATTGATACTTTGGGTTATTCTGCTGGGGTATATGATGCGGCTTTGGAACCTCTAGAATCTAATTACGGAGAAGACTATAGGAATTTGTTACAAGAATTAGAGAGATTTAGACCGATAAGAGAAGGTCAAATAAGAGGTTTTGAGAATCTCTTATCTATAATTTGTACTCTTGTCGTTCGTTCGGAAGATATGGGAAGAGATAATGAGTTGGGCGCGGGATTTATTTTTGAAAAGTTGTTATAAAAGTTGTCACGCTCTGTGTTGGATTAGTGGTTGACAAATTATGACAGTTCAAAAAATGGTTCTGAGAAAGCAGTTAAAATCTTACAGGGCTGGTTAGGAAGTAAGCTACAGGGAACGAAACAGGCAAAGGAAATAAAAGGAACAATGGAATTTCGCAGAGCGAATTATGAAGGTCAGTAGATAACAAGGAGTATTGAGGCCAGCCTGTAATGTCCCACGTCACCGTGAATCATAAAACAAAGAACAACAAGTCTAATAAAATCGAAAAATTCAAGTATCGAGGAAACTATATCAAGTCATAGACAAGAAGAAATAAAAAATCAGAAATTTCCTACATGTGAGGAGAAACATTATTTAAATCAGTGTCTTGTGTTTCGAAAGATGAATGTTGAGGAAAGAACAAGAAAAGTCAGGGAGCTTAAACTTTGTTTCAACTGTTTAGCAAAGGGTCATTTGGTGAAGGAATGTTTAAAAGAGAAATTGTGAGGGAAAGCACAACTATTGGCTACATCGAATTTTAGAGCCAAAAACTTCGGAAGATAGTGTTATGATGGGGGTCGAGCCACATCAGTTGTCGGCTAATAAAAGATGGATTAGTCTTCGGACTATTCCAATAATACTGGAGAAAGGCAACAAGCAATTGGTAGTTAATGCTCTTCTCGATGATGCAAGTATAGCGAGTTTTATAAGTGAGCAAGTGGCTGCTGAATTAAACCTCAGTGGAGAAAAGGTCAGAATCCCTATAAAAGTGGTTGGAGGGAGGACGGAGGAAGTTTTTCTACATCAAACAGAGATGACATTGAAGAGTTTGGATTGGTCGGATGAGAAATGTTTTAAGGCATTAAATTCTGTGACAGGTGAGATGAGAGTCATGGACTGGAATAAAGCTGCAAAATTATGGCCTTATTTAGCGAAATTGAAATTTCATTCATATTTGAAAAGACGATTGATGTCTTAATTGGAGCGGATATTTTGGAGCTTCAGTATTCGATTAAAGAAATAAGAGGCGGGAAGGTGAGCCTATTGCAAGGCTTACACCGTTAGTATGAACCTGTATCGGTAATACGGGTTATGGAGATTCGATTTCACATCAATCGAATTTCGTTCAAACGTATTTCGCGTCTGGAAATAGCATGAATTTTGAATTGCAGAAATTTTGGGAATAGGAAGATCTCGAAATGTCTCATTCAATGAAAGATCGAGAGATTCTACAACATTCATAAGAGGCAATGCAATTCAAGAATGATAGATATGAGGTAGAATTGCCATGGAAATTTGAGAAACCTCATTTAAAATCGAGTAGGTGAATGGCAGAAAAGAGGTTAATGAATTTATTTGGTAGATTTGAAAGAGATAAGGAATTGGAAAAAGAATATAACAAATTAATTGACGATCATGAGAAAAGGTTATATCGAAGAAATTGATGAAAAAGAAATGGCAAATGAAGGATGGATATTACCTCACTTACTGTTATAAAAAGAGATAGGGAAACCACTAAAATAAGGACTGTCTTTGACGCGGCAGCGAAGGTTGAAAGGAGATGCTTGAACGATGATATTGAAATTCGGCTCAAGTTGTATGATTTGTTTGATGTTCTAATCCGCTTCAGAAAGAACAAAGTCGCAATTGTGCGATATTGCTGAGATGTTCCTACAGATAGGAATAAATAAGAAAGACAGGAAATATTTACGGTTTTTATGGAAGAGACAATCAATTATGAATTCAATCGGTTGGTGTTTGGACTGAACGCGGCTCCTTATCTAGCTCAGCTTGTCGCACAAGAAAATGCAAGAAAGTTTAAAAAGCGGTGAAGACTATCGTTGAGTCGATGTACATGGATGATAGTTTGGATTCAGTCGAGACAGAGAAATAAGCTTCGCTGTTGAAAGCACAATTAGAAGAAAATTGGAACAAGGCGGGAATGAGGAAGCAGAAATGAATGTCTAATTCAACAAAAGTTTTGGAGAATATTCCAATAGAGAACAGAGCTAGTAAATTAGATATCGAAGAAGGAAGTATGACAATGAAAACTCTGGGCCTAAGATGGGTCGCTAAATAAGACATTTTCGAATTTGGTGTAAATGCGTTTGAATCCGAGACGTTGACGAAAAGGTTGTTAGTAAGCTGGATAGCAAGGATTTTCGATCCATTAGGATTCCTTAGTGCATTTGTAGTTAGGAGGGAAATGATAATGCAGTCAATTTGGATCACAGGAGCTGATTGAGACAAGTGTCTACCGCTGAAGATCGACCAAGAAGCTAGGTTATTGGTCAATGAAGCAAGAGAGATTGTGTCAATGAGAGTCCCAAGCAATTTGCTTGAAAGTGAGTCAGATGATTGGACGATCCATGTGTTTTCAGATGCTTCTGAAAAGGCTTATGGTTCGGTGGCTTATTTGAGAAGGCAATGCAGTGGAGAAATCCAATGCAAATTCATAGCGGCAAAGTCAAAGGTAGTCCCCGTGAAAACGGTGAATATACCGAGATTTGAGTTGTTGGGAGCTTGTCTTGGTTTGAAATTGGCGAAAAAAATAGTAAAGCCGGACGTAATATCAATGAAGTGTGTTTTTGGACTGATATTTACAATGTTTTGTATTGGATAATCAACGATTTAGAATATTCAAGCAGTTTGTCTCAAACAGGGTCGGCACCATTCAAGAAGAAACCACGGCAGGTCAATGGAGGTATGTGCCAACAAAGACGAATCCCGCTGATATGATATCGAGAACGGCGACGATAAGAGTTACAAGATAGAGAAGAATGCCTGGTCGGACCAAAGTTTTAGAGTTCAAGCGAAGACGAATGGCCAAAGACTGAACTGAAGGGTATTAAAGTAGACCAAAGGGAGAAGTAGGTATTGATGATGACGTAAGTTGATTGAATTGAATCCGGTTCTAGTTGATGACAGTAGGATAGTAAACGCTGTATTTTTGGAAAATAATACAAGATACCCCATTATTGTGAGTGATGAGAGTTGGATAGCGAGGCTTATAATAAGAGAACTACACGTAAAGAACAGGCATTAATCAAGTGTCCATCACACTTTGGGAGAATTGAACCAGGAAAACTTGATGGTTTGTGCGAGAAAGTTGATTAAGAAATGTATTAAAGGGGGTTTTGAATGCAGACGGCGAAAGGCAAAGGAAATGGAGCGGATTATGGCCCCGTTGCCACCATTCAGGGAAGGGGAAAAACGAGACAAAAGAGATGTGTTTGTTTACGTGTCTCCAAACTAGAGCGGTTCATTTGGAAGTAGCGTATGCATTAGACACAGATGCATTCATTCGTGCTTCCGTTTTATGGGAAGGAGAGGGAAGTCGTTGATGATCCTTTCGGATAATGGTACAAACTTTGTTGGCGCTACAAACGAAGTTCAAGAAATTAAAGTGGATAGTTACAAGGTCAATAAAGTCATATCGGAAAATAATATTAGATGGATTTTTAATCCTCCACTTGCGCCACATTTTGGAGGAGTTTTTGAGGCCTTGATAGTCAGCAAAGAAAGCCTTACAAGTTATTGTCGGGAGCGCTGATCTTTCTGATGTTGGGCTTAAAGTAAAAATTAAAACAAAAATTATAATGTGAATTAAAACAAAAAATAAGGAAAATGGTCACTTTACATACACATGCACCACAAGCAGAAACCAAAAATAAAATAAAAACACAAAATAAACACATTAAAATATAACAAAATTAATTAAAACATATTAATAAAATCGATCAACGCATGCAGAGGTAAAAAGAAACATATGAAATAAAATAAACTGCGAAAACCTTGTAAAATAAGGTTTAGAAAATACATAGGCAGAAGCGGCGACAAGGAAAAAAAATTTTAAGGGCAAAAAAGAATATTGTATAAAATAACAATAAAAAATAGATCCAACAACAAAAAATTAATATACCAAAAAATAAAGAAAAATATTTATAAATTAAAAATAAAACCCTTTAAAATGGCGAAAAATCGTCTATTGGTCGCACACACGCATAAAATTACTATATAAACAGTGACCAAATTCATTATTTTCAACTTTTATAACTCTACTAAATAACTATCACTAGTTAATCAAATTTTGAACGATTATTTTGAAAGTAAGGATTGTGATTTTGTTTTCATTACTGTAATTTTATCCAAAATTTAATTAACTTAAAATTTACACTAACATGTTCATCAATATGTTTTTGTTTTCGATAACTCATATGAAGAGTCCGATAAATATTTTATACTTACGTATTGAAATAGATTTCAAGAGGGTAGGTCGGTGATCCGGCTAACGAGTTAGCTTTCGTTAGTTGTGGTTACTGGCCGTGCACTCTTGAAAACTCGGTTGTTCGCCGCGAGGCCTGGTCGTAAGACGCAGGACTTTACCAACAGGGCACCGTTTTACCACTCGTAACGGCTGATGGAAACTTCGGTCTAGACGAGCAGAAATTAAAATCACGGAAAAGGTGTTATTAGTTAAGGGAATCAAGGTTGATCGCTGGCCGATCATTAAGTGAAATTTTATTAAACCCTCTTCAATTATAATACGACCGGTTAGCTAGGGATAGGAGATAACTAATAAAGTCAAATGCCTTGTTGTAAAAGTGATTACAGGAAGGTATCAGCAAAAGAGCATAATATAGGAAAAACTAAACCACGTGTATGCTATCAATTAAGTACCAAACAATCATCACAAATAGGAATATTTAGTGATGGGGTAATCGACAAAGAATCCCACTAATGATATGAATCAGCGAAACTCTACAGCGTTTTGGACAGGCACTAGTAAAGATACAAACCAAGATCACGCTAAAACACCGATGGAAATTGTCACACCCCATATGGAACTAACAAGACTATTATGAATAGGCTTAGCTTATCTTAAGTACGATAATACCAATAGCTAGGGAGTATCATAAAAATCTCCGCTGTCAAAATGTATGACCAAATCTTCGCCGACGATATGGCTATTTACGTCCAAATAGGAATCGAAATACGCCGACAGTTTCACTAACCGACACTCAACTGTTAGAAAACAATGACCCGATTAAGAGTCCTACCATTCCAAATAGAGAATTTCAGCAAGCAACGCAGTTCTAAATCGGCTAACAATTTAAAATCAAACTTATTGATCAACATAATTTATACAGTAGCTTTGTTGACGTAGGCCAAGTCACTGACCACCTCCTACTACTAACAATTATATTACAAAATCTAAATCAATCGATTTAAATAGCGCAGCAATTCACCAAAACTACAGAAATCAAGTGACAAGATTAGAACAGAAATCTACTTAAAATAATGGAAGGAAACCTATAAAATCAAAATTAAATAATAAAAATTCAAATAAACTTAAATTAAAATGAGTAGAAATAATTTTACTGGCTCACCCGAGTATTTATGCGGAATTATGAAATTCCGTTCTAAAAATAGAACGGAATTTCTTGTTTAAATCGATAATTTTTAGAAGGGAAGGGATGCGAATTTCATATTTAGGATAATATTTTTGATTAAAACCATATTATTAGGATCCTATACATACGTTACTCGACCGACCTGTCCCTGAAATAACTAAAAAACTCCTCGAAAGTGATAGAATTCTTCATAAAGCCTCCGTTGGTTCATGGCCATTATATTTTATCTAAATATGCGCGATTACCTTAAGCAGTTTTTCATCCTTATGGTCATAAGATTATTTCGAATTCGAGTTTCAACTAAATCTAAAATTTGCTCCATTATTTTAGTGCAATACAACCAAACCAAAACAATAGATGTAGAAAAATTCAGACGGGACGTAGCCCACTATCACAACGAGGCCCTAAAACAAAGCCAGAGAGCTGAGTCGATGATCCGAAGATGCCATCGGATGGAGGAGACATGGACTCGACCAAATTGAAACAGCAAAACGAATTGCTAAAAAACCAACACACGGAGATGATGGCCGAACTCGACAAGTTAAAGAAAGAGAATTGCCAACTAAAGTTGAAAGAAACAATCCGGGCATAGATCGGACATCACCCCAGCACATGTTTTAAACGTTGATCCGAGTGTCGCCTGACTAATTTCAAGTTTTATCTCAACCAATACCCAAATGAATCGTGATCCACCATCGAAATCAAATCACAAAAAATGTCACCCCAGTAAAGCGGAAAGGGAAAGAAGACGCCGATTGAAGACCGTTCGCCTACTGGGGCAGATAAAGAAATTTGGACCCTCATCTGCTGACATTCTCTAACAATCTTTCAGTTTTGTAGTGATCAATAAAATATTTTGGGATTTGGGTCGATGGTCATTTGAAATCATTTAAAACTTTCTATAAACACTTAAAACAAAATATAGCGATCAAGGAGTCGATATTATTTCAATTCATAACAGAGGGACCTATAATTAAAATGAGCATGAATACCTTCTATGGAAGCTCTTGAACCCAACGGTTTTCTAGGGTATTAGCAGTCATGGTAGTATAGCTCACCTTTTACTAGGAACAGCCCATTGGGATACATTTCCAACGTCATTTTGACGAGTATCCAATGGTTATATCTCTTGTGCGCGCATCTGGTAGGAATCCCTTGCAAGTGACCACGAAAATTCTATATCTTTTACCCATCGGGTGCCCAGCAAAGTCTTGGGTGTAAATATTCATAATTCAAAAAAAATAAAGTTTTCAATTTGTTTTAATACTTCATGGAAACCAACAATGAATGTTATATATTTTTATTTAATATTGGTAACATTTATAAACCTTTTTAGAAGATATGGTAGAATATATGACAATTATGCCAAAGGTTATGCCCATTGTTACTCCAATGGATGACAATTTCTCCTGAGGTTACGGTTCAATTAGCCTGGATTTGTAAAAATATAACATCAAAACAATCGAGTTAAAGGAATAGTTAATAACTGAATTATTAAAGCGATTATAAAAATTCGAAATTAGGACAACTTATGCTTATTATAGTGTTTTATGTAAAAAAAAAATTATAACAGACTAGAAAGTAACCACCAAAATATCAAGAAATATGCTGGTTTACTTAACCAATTGAATTATAACGAATGAAATGTTCCGAAAAAACACTGCAATATTCGCAAGTTTGAATAAGCAAATCCTGGATTGACAAAAAATGTATTACTATCATGTGATTGTGGTAAAGTGGGGTACGAAGAGGAAAATGATGATATGAACATTGTTTTAAAACATCCACATTTGGATATTATCTATTTTACAAAAGTACGGGATGTAACACAAATTAATATTATTACTTAAAGTCGAAACCTTTCATTATACTGCTGAAATTAATACTATAAACCACCTAAATTAAAGGGGTTAAATATTAATAAAATAAGTCATTATTGTAGATCATAATGAATTAAATACAATAGTCAATGCCAATGAAAAAGTTTCAAGCCATATCAAGGAATTCGTATTCCAGCCTCGACAAAAAACTGGTTTAAAATTAAACTATATACGCTATTCAATTGTACAATCAAAAAAGTTTCAAGGATAATATGAAAAACGTTAAAGTTTATTTTATTTTCTTTATTGGGGTTTAATTAAATTAATCCAAGGAATCTCTAGAAAACATCATCAAGTTTTTCCATATATTAATAATTTAGACAAAGTATGATAGAGGTGAAAATATCGGCATGGATATTGCTGATTTATGTTTAGCCGGTATATTTAAATATCTTATGTGGATAAATTAATTACTATTTACAGTCTAGGGCCGTGATATTGTAAAACGGGCAAAATTTACAGAGATACCTATCCAGTAATAATAAAATAACTCATTATTGTAGATCATAATGAATTTAATAGAATTCATAACGTCACAGAAAACCTGACGCGGTAAAACAAATAGCAGGATTTCTTTTAGAAGATACTGCTCATGAAGTATAATTATTCGTTAATAATAATGATTGTTTCAATAGGATTTTAAGAAGCATAATTTGTCGAGGCTGTTGTCTGATAGCATTGATCTGATTTCTGTGACCTTTTTAAAACCTTGGTTTAATATATGCACTTAAAAAATCAAATGCTTATAATTTAAAATAAAATTTAAAAGTAAATGTTGGATTTTAAAATGGCTGTTAAAATTATCGATATCAAAATTATTATTTGGCTCAAAAATATGTTTTAATAATTGTGATTAAGAGATTAATAAATTAAATTTAGAATTACTTTATAATTAATTAAAATAAATTTATCGAACTCTTTAGTTATGATGAGTGAATTAAGCGCTAGTCCCTAATTTACACATTAATTTTTAGAATTATTAGAATAACGTGTTAAATAAAAATATTTATATTAGATAATATAATTTTACAAAATTTTCAAAAAATATGCTAGCGGGAATAAGGATTGAATTCGTGAGAAATTTATGAAAGATATTAATATTGACAGCAGTAAGCATTTAATTGAATCTAATGTAAATTTTTATGCAAATGATATGCCCTAGGAAAATACAGTCCAGGGCATCTGTGTTTTTAGTGCGAGTTTTAATTTAAAAATGTTTATAGACCGCATCAAACTAGCAAAATGAATTTAGAGGTCCGCAATAAAATAGAAACTATTACTCACATAATAGCTAATTAAATCAATATTATTTTTTAAATTTTGATAAATTTTAATAATTTTTGTGCAAAAATTAATAGCTTACAAACATTTAATCACGCCACCAGGGTTGTGAAGTCGCTAAACAAAATCGTGACTCAGACTCCAATAGTAAAACTTCTCGATATTGCACGCACATGTACAAAATATTTTAAATTCAAAGAATTTTTCATATATTTGACAATTTTTTTTTTTAATTATCGCGCAATATTTTTAAAGAATTCAAAGTATTTTTCAAAAAAAATTCTTCAAAATTGGCGATGCAATATTTTACAAATTACTAGATCAATACGTAGATTTCAATTCATTTGATGGATTTATTTATTTGAAACAGCGATTAACAACTTGACCATGGATAAGAATAGGCGGCAAAAGCAGAGATCGTCAGTTTTTGAATATTTCTCAGTCACTGTTGATGATAAGTTTTACATATGTCAAGTGACTAAAAATGGTGAAGAAGAAAGATGTGGTGTAAATATCAGTGCATATTCTAGAGAAGGTACTAGTGCTCCGACCCGAGTATCGAATTTAAAACGACATCTACAACGTTATCATCCAAATGTTTTCAAAACTGTTAATGAAAAGGATAATTAGACGTGTGAACGTGAAGTTGAACGTACACCAAGTTCTTCATATCAAGCACCTGTAACCAAATTTTTTAAGTCTGAATATATTACTGTGGCTATGACTGCAGAAAAATTCAAGCGCTGCATCATCGAAATGGTGGTTTCAAATTCTTTACCGTATGTACCCGTCACAGAGTAAATTATTTTGCAATTAATGTCCAGTTCCTTGATGACAAAAAAAAGTAGTTACACGAACTTTGGCGGTACGGGATACTGAAGCGCATCATACAAGAACTAGTTATGAATGTTCTTACAGAATTTTGTATTAATAAGTAACAAATATTATGCATTGTGAACGGTAATGCCACCAATATGTAGCAGCATTTAATTTGATGAAAATGAAGATTCATAATAAATTAATGATAATTTTAATTTAGATGGTTGTGCATACATTGCAACTCGCAATTCGTGATGGCTTGGGAGAATATCATGCTAGTCGATTTATTGAAAAAAATACGGAGTGTTGTGGTTACTTGCAGAGCGCCAAAACTTGATGCCATATTAAAGCGGCGTGCTGGAAAATGGGCCATTTTAGATCATGCTACACGCTGGGGTAGTACTTATTTGTGATTGAGCGTATCATTCAATTAAAACCTTTTCTTACTGACATGGCTAACCCAGCCGTAACATTGACTGATACGCAATGGGAAGAAGTAAAAAAACTTGAATGTCTTCTTCGTGAACCTTATATCGCCACAAAAAAACTACAAACAGCAAATTTAACTGCTGGTATGTTTTATAAAGAATGGTGTAATCTTATTTTCCGTTTTTCTAAATCTAATTGTAAAATAGCTGATGGAATTAAAAATTCAATGATACGCAGAGAAAGTACCCTCCTAGACAATGACATCTTACTAGCGGGTATCTACGTTGATCCTATGGTCCGAGTGTTAATTACCGGAGAACGTCAAATTAGAGCTAAAGATCCTTTTTATGAATTAGCCATTCGAATCAAAGGTATAGGTTGCAAGATGAACAACGTATTGATATATCTTCATCAAATCTAATTCCTGGGGCCGTTGTAGAAGATGATTTTGAAAAATATTTGGATGAGCAAGAGCAGTCCAAGCGTCGTTACTTAGGGTTAGATAGTAGCGGAGAAAATACAATAGTCTTAGGTAAATTTAAAAGACTTTTACCAAGCTTTAAAAAAAGTAGAGAAATTTGACCGTTCTTCAAATTTAGCAGTAAACGATGCAATACATAGATACCCCGAGATTATTCAAGAGGCTGCCGACACAAGTCTCCGTAGAACGGTTATTTTCTGCACACAGAATCATCAGATCCGATTTGAGAGCATCAATGAAGCCGGATATTAATGAAGTTATTTTATTTTCAAGGACAAATAATGCAGAATTTTTTTTTAATTTTGTTATTTTATAAAGTTTTGTTTATTATTAAAAGAATTAATAAAATATTATATTATATTGATTCATTTCTATTAATTATTATTTGTCACCATTTTTATAAATATGTCCATATTCGTTTAGCTTTGGAGTCGGAGTCGTACTCAGAAAATTTCAGCGGTTGGAGTCGGAGTTGGTACTTTTTTTATGACTCCACACCCCTGCACTCCACAGATAATCCCAAGAACAGATAATTATATAATTTACTTATATTTTGGCCTTTAAATAAACTTAACCCTGATAAACATATTGTCCTTTTAAAAGGACAGTAGGTAATCTGTTACAAATTAAAATATTTTATTACATGAGAACATGATTATGTCAACACTAGATGATATGGAAATGACAATGAATATCTTTTTATTAGTTGCCATTGAGCTGTTGTACGGTTAGAATTTGTAAAAAAAATTATCAAATATATGAATAAAACGTTTCTGGAATAACTGGGTTAATAATACAAGTTCAAAAACAACGACTAAATTAATGATTAATAAAATTATATGTACATTTATTTAGTCGACTAGATGGAAGCTGAAGCCAGCCACTAAAATTACTTTTGGAATATCATCTAAAACAGTGATTCCCAACATCTGGCCAACCCTTGGGCCCTCAAAAAATGATCAAAATAATCTAATTATAATATTTTTATAAGGTTTATTTAATTTGTAATTTTCAAACTTTACATTTAACAACTATTCTGTCGTACCATCTGTCAATGATATGATATAATTCTGGCGTTTGCTGCCAGCAAGTGGATTCGAGCATTTGCGGTCGTTATGTCATTCTTTCTAACTTTTAATTTGCTAACTTTAAAACATTTAAATATGTTGTTAGGATCTTTATGACAATGGTACAAAGAAAAATCTCACATGACCCTGTAATTTTCTAAGCGTTGATATTTTCCTAAACGTTGATATGTCATTCTTCCTAACTTTTAATTCTTTATCTGTTAGAACTTTAAAACTTTCACATATGTTGTCAGAATTTCTAAGACAATGATACAAACTTTAAATTTTTTACAAAACTTGAAATACTTTAGCTTATTTTGAATTAAATTGAACTTGTAAGTACATTTTTTTGTTAACTTATGTTTTATTGATTTTATGCTATTTTAATCACTTAACCTTTTGGATGTTCGAGGCCTTACTGATTATTGTCAGTGGGTCCCCGATAATTAAAAATGATATGATATGCTATTATTAGTATGGACTGAAAGCAGAACTGTTGTTTCTTACAAGTTTTTTTGAAATTATAAGACCTGTTGAGAAATGTAACAAATAGGAAGGAATAGGATCTGATAAAACCTTTACAAAATAGCAACCATGGGAGCAGGTTTCCTAGGAAAAGATAATGTGAAATCTAATAAATGACGATGGTTGAGATGGATGCATGGTACCTCAAATACTTAATTCTTGAAATAATAAATATGTATACTCCAATGCTACACATACATCCTAAGTGAGAATACTTCAGCACTCGAATTTCTGATATTCATTGAGGCAATAGTTTACTGCTACAATTTTAAGTTAGTTGGAAACAATATTTAATATGTTAAAATCTTAAATGTAGTTTTAATTAGCATTCGAAAAAAAGAATTAAATATATCAAATGTTATGTTATAAAAAAATGTTTAAAAAGTAAGTTCGGACTACATATATTTAACCAATAAAAGCCACTTAGTAACGGCTATAATTTACAGGCCATGGAATAAGCATTAGATGAAAGATTTGTTTCGTTAAAACTGGACTTTTGGAATTTTGTACATAAACCCGAATATTTCCATTTGGGTTCAGAAGCCTGTTGTAACATAAACATATATCTCCTTGTAATATAGTTATAAAAAAAGATCCAAACGATTACAGTACATAAAGTGAACCAATCACTATCTGCAAGGCCAAACTCGGCGGAATTCACATTAACATAGTATCCAGATAGGTGTTTATTGCGACGATGATTCCCGGCCCGGTATGCATTACTACCTTACGGATCAATAAGTCGCATAAAAATAGTATATCACGGATAAGTAAAAGTGATATTCATGCGGTTTTTGTTGTTAGGTAGCAAATTAACTTATATTGGTAAATACAGGCACCGAAAAACAACAGAAATAGCACTTATCGATTTGAAGAATAAGTTATTCAAATATTTTTAAAAGTATTTTGTAGTAACGCTTCAAAAGTAAACATGAATTTGACCATCAATCATAAAGAATTTTTTAAACATTATGAATATTTAAATGTGCTTTTCATTATTCAATCTCTTGGATAATAGAAAATAATTAACTTGGTTGTAAAAAAATCAAACTATCAAACGAATACATTAAAATGTGTGAAATTTATGCTATTAAAAGCTATTGAAGCCAACAACGAAATTAAAAAATACTACATGAGAGTAAATTGCACCTCATGTTTTTTACATAAATAAATACGATAAATAGCCAGATAATCTCAATCGTATATTGTTTCGGTCAAGTTCTGTGCTCTCTTCGAGAATTCGTAACGAAGCAAGAGAACTGTATGTATTTTGGACAGAGCTGTATTTCGTTTGAACTATAGCGGATTTCATTGTTTGCTTTGAAATATATTATAACATTAGTTGTCTTAAATTTAATAGTCTTTATTTGGAATTAAATAATAAAATACGTTAATTATTTTTTAATAAATACACTTTTACCGATTATGATACTCAAAACCTTGCTTGAATATCTTTTCTTATTTCATAATAATTAAAACGTAACCTTCTGAAATTTCGTTGAAATAATATATCAAAGATGGAATTCATGGAAAATGGCTCATTTACATTTGAATTGGTTCATATCAGTTCATATTATAGTTTAAGATTCTATTATACTTGACGATTGGAGTTTAATACATAAATACAAATGAATTTTTTGACTAGAAAGTTTTCAATAAAGAATATTTAAAAACAAAAATTTTGATAAATATAGACATAAGAAACTAAAAATTATGTAATATATTAATACTTACTAAAGTCAAATTAAATTAGGGTACAATTAATGCAATATTGATTGATTTGTGTTAATCTTCTAAAATTAGTTAATATATCCAAAATATCTTGAAATAGAAGTATAAATTTAAATACATTAGCATTTTAAACAAATAATATAATAATTTTAAGTGTAACTTAAAAAACATTAAATAGATAACATAAATTAGGTTAGAAATGGTTATTTTTGTAATACAGTAAACCCTCCAACTGCGCGGTAGATACGTTCCACAAAAACAACGCGCAAACCGAAACCGCGCACTGTGAACCCGATTTTATATGTAATTATGGGGTTAGGTTCCAGATATTACAAAAATATTAAAAAATATAATAAAAAGTCTTTATTCAACGACTAATATACATATTTACATTTATATAAACATAAAAACTAATAAAAACAGTCTCAATTCATTGCTTTTACATAATTAATATTACTATTATAAAAATTAATAAAAATTTAACATAAATAAAAATTATAAAAAACAATACAAGAACTAAAAAACAGTCTCAATTCAACGACTAAACATAAATAAAAATTAACATAAGTAACGTTATATTAATCACTGATACATGCTGATGAGCTTGATTCTATTGGCTGTGATTGTATATTTTTTGGAAAAAAGCTTGTTAACACTGATTGCTTACCAGCTTTTTGTTTTTCTTTATAAATTTCAGCATATGGTGCTAAAGCTGCTGTCAGATTTCTCCGAAATTTTAAGGCACGCTCCATATCAGGGTCCATATTAAGAGCTTGCTGTTCAAGTTGACTACCAAGTTTTAAAAAACTTGATAGTTTTTATGTAGTAAACTTTTTCTCTTCTGTTATTTTTCTTTTGCCAGCTTTTTCCATTATTATATATAAGTTGTAGAAATTATTAAAAACCTATTAAATCAAAATGAGTATTAAATCAAAAATCAAAAATTTTATTTATACTTACTTTATAACACTCTTTAATTGATGTAATAATTTTTTATTACGGTTATATCTAATGCACACGAATAAGATTTTTTTGAATTTAATACTAATATATTTTTAATTAAATAAACACTTGTATAAATATCTATTAATTAAAACTATGTAATTTTACATCCTAATCCTAACCACATCAGTAGAAAAATGAAACTGCCTTTATTATTTTTATATAAAAAATACAGTGCATCGAAATACGATGGATCACTATTTTCACTACCATATGTGTTCGTAGTTTTACGGGATTCACCATAAAAAATTAAATTGACATGATTTTTCTTGTTAAAATAGACAAAAACAAAAAAAAACCGCGCAGCTACGAAATTTTTAGCGCGCAGATCGAAATTTTGGTATTAAAGGTTTGGCCGCGCAATTGCGAAATCGCGCAATGAAAAACCGCGCAGTTGGAGGGTTTACTGTACTAAAATTTAAAGAAAGAACTTTGCAGTTTGATATGATGTAACATTGAGAAAAATAAAATTTTATAATCCTGTAATTTTGAGCATTTAGTTTTAAAAATGTAAATTTTTAATGTTTATTTATTTATTAGGAATTCAACATTAGTTTTTGATATTGGCCACATACGTGTAGTGAACACGTGTTTTAAAAAGTTATTAAAAGTAATTAAAATTTTCATGATAACTTGTGCTAAGGCAACGGAATAATGTTTGCATAATAGTGTAAATAGTTTGGGGTATAATATTCTGCTACTTAGGCGGGCTCCTACGATTTTGTCTTGCCAGTGATTCAAACAAAATTAAACAACTGTTGTAGAAAGCCTTATAGGTTATAATAGATTATGTATGTATACATTAATATGATGCTCAAAAATTTAAATGATCTTGTTAAATGATAAATATACAATTAAGAACGAACCAACGACTATAATGATAAAATTAAGTCTACAGTTCGGTAATTTCCCAACAACTTCATACAGTTCAAACAAATCAGATAGATAATACTTACAGAAACATTTTCATGAGTCTAATACACGCAGCGACTGTTCAACATTGGATTTTAATATACATGAGAAGAAAAATTAATATTTAAATAAACTAAAAACCCTAATTCATTGAATACTAAATATTATATATAGTAAACACTCGAATAATTGGGTTATGTAATTTACTTAAACAATAAATATATTGCTTGATGAGCTTTATCGTTGAGTTCATAACGGTGTATTTTTCAATCATTATTTGTATATTTATTCAAAGAATCGTAAAATAATGTTTCATGTTGAAAACACTTAATTTTTATTTTATTGTTCAAGAATACAGATATTCCTATCATAAGGCCTACTGTCATTAAGTGTATTAAAGGAAAAAAGGTAATTTTCAATTTAAAATAAAGCCAAAAATTTATTTTTCCTTACTTAGTCGATTTTAATCATTAACCAAATTTTCTACATTTAGAATACTTCAACCCTGCATTCAGACAAGCGCTTTGATTTGTAAGTAACCTTTTTATTTCATACAGAAATTAATCATTTGTATTATAATTGAAATATTTTTATTATTTTGTATTTAAAAAATTTTTGTATCAATAGTATTTTTTTCCAAATGCAATTTTCCCAAAATTTCTTTATAATAAAAAGATATTATAAAAACACTGATCTTTTTGAAATTTAGATTAAAAAATTGCATTTTGTGAATATTTACGACATTATATATATATATATATATATATATATATATATATATATATATATATATATATATATATATATACATTGCAGAGACTTCTCATTATAATATAACGCGCTTTATAAACATATACAGATTTTCATATATTAATATACTCAATCAAAATATCTATTTACGATAGAGGTCAGAAGGAGAGTCGATCAAAATGTTTGCAAAATTTCAACGATTAAAAGAAAAAACAAATTTTAAACATTTTAATTTTTATATTTACTGGAAATGATTATTATTTGAGACATTGCTCATTAAATTGTAATCTTCGACAATAAATATCTAATCAAGAACTATTGTTGGTTAAAATTTTAATTTATCTTTGTTTTATTGCTTATTTATATATTAATTTTTGAATTTTGATGAATGACTGAAGATTAAAATCTTGTCGTTCACTGATATTTCGTTTTGAAATCGATGTCATTTTTACTACTACTACTACCACTACTAATACTATTATTATTAGTATTTATTTTTATTATTATTATTATTATTATTTATTATTATTAATATTATTATTATTATTATTATTATTATTATTATTATTATTTATTATTATTATTATTATTATTATTATTATTATTATTATTATTATTATTATTATTATTATTATTATTATTATTATTATTATTATTATTATTATTATTATTATTATTATTATTATTATTATTATTATTATTACTTCTATTATCATTATTACAACTTTTAATTATTTTATTTTAGAAAAAGTAATAAAACTCTTTTATTTAAATTTTTACTTTTTCGCGAAGTCTTATCTAATTTAAAACATCTAAAAATATCGGATTCGTTCATGATTGAAAGTGAACATGCAAAGAATATAAAACAGATACCACGTTGACAGCTCGTTTCGCATATATATGATCTGCGCGGCGGATCAAGTGTATTGGGATGATAAAAGTGGCCTGTGGCAATGAAATACTGTAGAAGAATTGAAATTTTTCAATTCCCTTAAGATCCAGACAAATTTAAAAATTGTAAAACTTTTTTATTAAAATAATTCCGAATTTATAATCTATTTACAAATAAACTTTTATAAATCATCTCCAGAGTTATTAATAGTGATGATCTCGTTGTGATGGTTTGATGTAAAAATAGGATTTCGATCATTATTGAGATCTGAATCACGATTTACTGTACAAACAGAAGAGTTAATGAAAAGCGGGGCTTCGTACAAGTCAGTCCTATCATAGCTAAAGCTCACTGGCTGACAATGATGTGATCTGTGGGCAACTGGAACAAGCATGTAACTCGAACAATCAACGGGATTACAATTAGAAGATGTCAAAAGATTCAGTTGTTGTTGTCGGCTCGTTGTATTCACATTGACCGTTCTTGATGATAATCTTTGACAGCGATTTATATCTCTAATAATTTTCTGTCGGTAGCATAGCAACAGGAAAATGGCAGTGGCTAGCAGAACAATTCCTCCGATTATCATGGAGATAATAGCCAATTTCAATTTGGTCACACACCAGAAATAGTGACACTCCGATAGACCTATATACAAAAAAATATTATTAAAATATTATGAAAGAGCACTTTATTCTATTAAGTCAATACATTATTCATTAAAATATAGGTTTATATTTATTATATAAAAAGGATTTGCTATAAAAGTGTCCAAATAATGAAAAAACTTATTCATCATTTTCACCAAGGATCGCCTATTTGTAATTTCTTTTTACTTCATTCCCATAAAACTATATACAAATAAGAATTTTTTAATTTATTAATCTACTGCTTTTTGAAAAGGAAAAAAGAAATTAGAAGTAATCAAACAAGAAAATATTCTAACAAAAATGTGAGTTAGTGTTATAATAATTAATTACAATAATTAATTAATTAATAATTAATTGTAGCAATCCTGTCTAAAGATACATCTTTATACTTTCTGAAAACAACACATATCTCATTATCCCGATTTTCAAAGCAAGTCAATTTTCCACCCTCAACCAGCAATAGATTTCTTTTGACACCGGAACTACAATCAACCATTTCGTTTCCCGAAATGACTTAATAACTTCTTCCGTAATTTCCAGGATTTTAATTGCGTACATTGATACTTTACAAGACCATCTTTACCACACTCGTAACATTTAATGCAACTCTTAGAAGTGGCACAAAAATGATTCGTTAAGTCCAATCCAAAACACGTTGACAGTGACTGTTCTTTTTATAAATTGTGTCAAAGGGATTGAAAGAGTATGAGTATTGTCACTTACATGAACTGATAGGTCCTGCGGTAGACTATTTACAAAAATAGCCTTAGCAAACAATCCAGTTCTTTCCTAGTGAGTTCCATCAATGTTCTGAGATTTTCCAAGTGCGCGTCCAGATTTTTATTAAATTTACACTACATTTTATTTAATTTGGCTACTTCCATCCGGATGTTGAGAGCACATCTTCTAATGACACCTTGTTTCTAAAATTCTCTTCTAGCATGTCCAATGTTTAATATGTATTCTCAGTTAGAACCAACGGTAAAATAGCCCAACTTCTACGTTCCCAAACAGCCTAATAGCTCTATTACTTTTTTTTTATTAATTTTCTGACATTTTCTTTATCATTACTGCAAATCCCGAGAATCTGGATCAACTTTGGTGGCTACGATAGCTTGTGGCTTTCGATCAAAAAACTAGGAAATAAAATTTATTAAATAAAATCTTCATATTTAAAATCTGCCGCTTTAATTCTAACCGCTTAATTAATTACAAATTTAACAAAGAAATACAACAAATAGTATAAATTCATACAAACTTTATATATGTGGAAATGTTCAGATGAATAACAGTTCATTTTATAAAAATATATATTATAAATTTTAGTTAATTAATTAACAGATTAATCTAATTTATATTATTAGAAAATAATTCAAAAAATATTATATATTACAAGTGGTGGGATCAAAATAAATTACAATTTTATTTGATTAAAAATATGAAAATGATTAAAACAAATTACGTTTGAAAGATTAATGTCAAAAGATTTTAATTAATTGCATATTTAATTTATAGATGTGATTAGTACACTTGTTTCAACTGAATAACAACCCTTAAAATACACGTTGTCGCGTAAATCCAACTCGATTACAACCAGAGTAAATGCAAATAATGAAAATTTCCTTAAATTTACGTAACAACCATTTACAGATTATATTTAGCTTTAAAGGAATATATATTTATATTTATATTTATGTTGCCGAAGAAGTTAAAATTTCGTTTTATATTTTATTCTTTAATTTTACTCTTTTCAACGATTAATACAGATAATGAAAAGATATTAATTAATCGAGTACTAACTAATTATATTTTTATCGTAAAGCTGAAATTCTGCACGACTGGGAATACAATTTTTATTATAAATTATAAATTATAAATGACAATATAATTGAATTCAACCGTTATAGTTATACATACGATAATAATAATAATAATAATAATAATAATAATAATAATAATAATAATAATAATAATAATAATAATAATAATAATAATAATAATAATAATAATAATAATAATAATAATAATAATAATAATAATAATAATAATAATAATAATAATAATAATAATAATAATAATAATAATAATAACAATAATAATAATAATAATAATAATAATAATAATAATAATAATAATAATAATAATAATAATAATAATAATAATAATAATAATAATAATAATAATAATAATAATAATAATAATAATAATAATAATAATGAAACTTAGCCTGGAAAAACTTCCATTCCAGTAAAATGCCTTCGAGTGTCATTAAAACTTAAAAAAGAAAAGGTTCTAAATCATTTCTTTTCATTTCATAATTTTTCAATTTAAATTAAAAGCCTACAACCGGAGGCCAATAAGCTCACTGTACATTACATTAAAAATGTTACATTAAATTAGAATAAAGACTTATAAACACAAAACAATGAAATTTAACTACCAATAAAAACTATTCATGTATATTAAAACAAATAGCAACTTTATTTTAGTTGAAATGCAAAACAAATAATAGATTTATCAACTGACTCGGGCTCCCTGGACACTTATAAAAAATTTATCACGACAATTCCATCAGTTAATTCCATTTAATGAAAACATGTACTTATGTCCACTGTTGTACCTGATTAAGATTAATTTAATACGCGATTAGTATATATCCTATTCCGTTAAATATTATATTCAATTAGTTTTCCCACATATTTCCCCTTATTAAATCCACATAGGAAAATGCTAAGCTCATTGACTCGACAGGATTAAGAATAGGATCTTTTCTAATAATTTATCGACTCAACACAATAAGATTTATTTCCAATTTATATATCACAACTTTATTCACAACTTTCACAAAAATCGATTCTATTCACAATACTTTACACAATTACTCGATTTCACAATAATTCAATGTCTTTCAAAGGGAGATGTCCCTGCCTGGTGCTCAAGAATTGAATTTGTTTGGCTGATTGATTTATCTTTAAACTTATTACCTCCTTTACTCCGCTCTCTGAAATATTTTCTTCAACCAACTGGAAATTTTGTTGATCTGCCTTTTCTTTTTATAATCATCTCGCAAATCAAGTCACCCGCAAACTAAATTGGTTTTGGCATTTTTGGCATCTCTCTATCCAAAACCAAATTAGTTATTTCTGGGCTCCCGGGGTTTCCATTTGTTTACAATTATTATTTTGGTGGCGAGTTCCTCTTTTATCCCGGATTTCCTTCGTCAACCAATTTCGTTTTCCGTAATTAGAAAATTTGTTGACGTTCCGGGTTTCTCAGACTATTCGGGTTTTCTGTTGGCTCAGACTTCCCATTAGCTCGGGTTTCCCATTAGCCAATTAATTTTTAATTAATTTCTATTTTTATTAAATATTTCCTTCTGGGGACCCTAATCGATTTAATTTTATTATATTTGGATTCGTCTCGTCATTTAGCATCCGCCCATACCCGTTTCCCCCGATAAATATTAATTTTAAAATTTTAATTGATTTTTCCTTTTTAATTATTATTTCGAATATCAATGTTTTTATTGATTTTCCATTTTTACTTTTGTATATTTTGTTAACCCCAACATAATATATATCATTAATACCGATTTATATTTTAATCTCATTTGAAAATTTAGAATATTTTTTGCTATAAAACATATATTTAATTACTAATTGTACAGTTTCGATTTACACGGCATTTTTAAGGAACCAGTTTACCGTGTAAATCGAGGGGTAAGTGTATTCAGATAAATTTTGAAAATATCAAAAATTCAGAAATAACAAAAATTGAAAGTAAGATAAAAAAAGATATGTATTATTAAAATTTTTAACTAGGTTTAGAAGAAGATTTATTATTCCAAGGGGGATGTCAACCTATGAAGAATATTGTTAGAAAGATTTTGAAATATTTTGACAGATATTAATCAAAAATGAATATTATTACATTGTGCAAAGGCATGACAGTTAGCAACAGGGTGATACAGGTTAAGGCATATTTTTGTGACAATTTATTGTACATTTATTGCCAATAATAGAGATATATTCCAAAAATTCCTATCAATAATAGAGATATATTCCAAAAATTCCTATCAATAATGGAGATATATTCCAAAAATTCCTATCAATAATAGAAATATATTCCAAAAAAAAAAAAAAAAAAAAAAATCCTATCAATAATAGAAATATATTCCAAAAATTCCTATCAATAATAGAAATATATTCCAAAAATTCCTATCAATAATAGAAATATATTCCAAAAATTCCTATCAATAATAGAAATATATTCCAAAAATTCCTATGAATAATAGAGATATATTCCAAAAATTCCTATCAATAATAGAAATATATTCCAAAAATTCCTATGAATAATAGAGATATATTCCAAAAATTCCTATCAATAATAGAAATATATTCCAAAAATTCCTATGAATAATAGAGATATATTCCAAAAATTCCTATCAATAATAGAGATATATTCCAAAAATTCCTATCAATAATAGAAATATATTCCAAAAATTCCTATCAATAATAGAAATATATTCCAAAAATTCCTATCAATAATAGAATATATTCCAAAAATTCCTATCAATAATAGAATATATTCCAAAATTCCTATCAATAATAGAAATATATTCCAAAAATTCCTATCAATAATAGAAATATATTCCAAAAATTCCTATCAATAATAGAAATATATTCCAAAAATTCCTATCAATAATAGAGATATATTCCATTTATTAAAAATTCCTATCAATAATAGAAATATATTCCAAAAATTCCTATCAATAATAGAAATATATTCCAAAAATTCCTATCAATAATAGAATATATTCCAAAAATTCCTATCAATAATAGAAATATATTCCAAAAATTCCTATCAATAATAGAGATATATTCCAAAAATTCCTATCAATAATAGAAATATATTCCAAAAATTTCTATCAATAATAGAGATATATTCCAAAAATTCCTATCAATAATAGAAATATATTCCAAAAATTCTATCAATAATAGAGATATATTCCAAAAATTCCTATCAATAATAGAAATATATTCCATCAATAATAAATATATTCCTATCATATGAATAATAGAGATATATTCCAAAAATTCCTATCAATAATAGAAATATATTCCAAAAATTCCTATGAATAATAGAGATATATTCCAAAAATTCCTATCAATAATAGAGATATATTCCAAAAATTCCTATCAATAATAGAAATATATTCCAAAAATTCTTATCAATAATAGAGATATATTCCAAAAATTCCTATCAATAATAGAGATATATTCCAAAAATTCCTATCAATAATAGAGATATATTCCAAAAATTCCTATGAATAATAGAGATATATTCCAAAAATTCCTATGAATAATAGAGATATATTCCAAAAATTCCTATCAATAATAGAAATATATTCCAAAAATTCCTATGAATAATAGAGATATATTCCAAAAATTCCTATGAATAATAGAGATATATTCCAATAATTCCTATCAATAATACACATGTATTCCACCCCATGTATTATCGACACATATCCAAACATAAAAAATCAAAAGAATCAAAAGAACAAAAACTGGAAATATTTTATATTTAATCATAAAAATATTTTTAAAAACAATACAAAGATAATTTCAATAAAAATAATTGAAATTTAGTAAAATAACACGCTTTAATTATAAATTGTAATTAAAAATATTTTAAATGTTTCTACAATTAAAGTAGCTTAAATTTTATTAAATAGCATTTCAAAATTAATATTGGGGTTCAAAACAATTCTCAGTTACATAACACTGTCACATTTGTATCGAAAGACATTTTTATTCAAGGGATTTGATTACAAATGTATCCTAAAGATACAACTTTATTCTGCTTTCTGGAGAAAAATCTCATAATTATTGTAACATTTATCATTATTTATCATAATTATTATTATTATTATTATTATTATTATTATTATTATTATTATTATTATTATTATTTTTATTATTATTATTATTATTATTATTTTTATTATTATTATTATTATTTATTATTATTATTATTATTATTATTATTATTATTATTATTATTATTATTATTATTATTATTATTATTATTATTATTATTATTATTATTATTATTATTATTATTATTATTATTATTATTATTATTATTATTATTATGGTTCTATTATTATTATTATTATTATGGTTATTATTATTATTATTATTATTATTATTATTATTATATTATTATTATTATTATTATTATTATTATTATTATTATTATTTATTATTATTATTATTTATTATTATTATTATTATTATTATTATTATTATTTATTATTATTATTATTATTATTATTATTATTATTATTATTATTATTATTATATTATTATTATTATTATTATTATTATTATTATTATTATTATTATTATTATTATTATTATGGTTATTATTATTATTATTATGGTTATTATTATTATTATTATTATTATTATTATTATTATTATTATTATTATTATTATTATTATTATTATTATTATTATTATTATTATTATTATTATTATTATTATTATTAATAAATATAAAAAATCTTAATGCCAGGATGAAATAATTATCTCGGGATTGTGTAAAGAACGGGGGGGGCAATAACGTTGATTACATAATGATTTTATATTCCTTTTGAATTTACAATTTTCCACAACTATTTAACACAACAAAATTAGAATATATTTAAGTAAATACTCATCAAAATACAAACATTGTAGAAAAACTGCAATGTAAAATAAGTAATGCGCAGTTCATAGCGTCGAGAAATTTAAAATGAAATTTTGTTTATTTTTATATAATTTACTGTAGTTATAAAAAATAATAGTTCTGCGTTTTTTTTATTTTATAATAGTTAAGATATTTATATTATCTTGAGTTTTAATAATTGATTATTTGGCACTTTTTATGAAATAAATCTTATGATGGAAATTAATTCGTATAATCCATGCAACGATAATCAACACAAGTTCCCACTTCACCAATAAAGTTCTCTTTTTCGTAATGTTTCCCGGTTTTTTATAATAATTGCTGTTAAAAAAATATTGTAACATGATTTTGGTGTAATGTATTTTAGTAATAACTTTAATTTTAATTTCTTTATTTTATTTTCATTATAAAACCACTCTTACACTAAAATTGAAAAAAAACAAATTGCTGAGAATTTTTATTGAAAAAAATTAGTTGTAAAAATTATTTAGAAATTAGTTGACAACTTATTCGAGTGTAAAATTTTACATCATTAATTGTTTTGTAACAAAAACCATTATTTTCTAAAATAATTATTTTGAATGATAATAAAACAAAATAATATTATTTAATTTATAAGAAAAGCAGAAATGATGGATTATTCGGTGGGAATATTTTACCTATTTAACTGATTTTGATGTAAAAATACACCTCAATGTATCAAATACGGTTTTTGTTTATATTTCCCTTCAACTTTCCCAACTGGGGCAAATCAGAGATCATGCAAATAAATATTGTTTTTGTAATATTATCAACTTTATTAAAAATTTCCTTAACAATAAATTATTAAGATATTAAAATACATTATTCTTTTGTAACATCAGTAAAATCGTGAGTATTCTTTTGAAATTTGGATAAAATTATTGAATTATTATTATTATTATTATTATTATTATTATTATTATTATTTTTATTATTATTATTATTATTATTATTATTATTATTATTTTATTATTATTATTATTATTATTATTATTATTATTATTATTATTATTATTATTATTATTATTATTATTATTATTATTATTATTATTCTATGAAATATGATTCTTCCATTATTTCGCTAGTTTTTATATCTCCATGAAATTTCGACATTACTCAGTTTAAAATAGCAAAAGATTTTTTAAATTACTTTTTTAATAATATAAAAATGATATGTAGACAATTATGATTAAAAAAAAAATATTTTTTAAAAATTTAAATAAAAAGAATTATTTGTTTTTCCAGCTTTAAATATTTATAAAATCAAAATCAAAAACAGACTTGATAAAGGCTGTGCCGAAATATTATGTACCTGATAAATAATTGATAAATAATATAGTTTTAAAAATATTAATTTGAAAATTATTGAATTAAAAAAAAGATCAAATGTGAAATCAAAAGTTAAAGTTGTTATTTAAATAAATAAAATTTTATTTTTGAAATTATAATTTACTTCAATGTATAAAAAATATCTACAAACTAAGCCAGTTCTAAAATTCTTGACTAAAGGCGATGGAGCACGAAAGTGAGGAGCTTGAATTAGAAAATCCTAATCTATTGAAACAAAAAAGGAAAACTTGTTATATTTAACTGTTAAATTACAAAGTCAATGGGAAAATATTGTAGAAAAAAGCCCATTGTTGAACTTTTTCCGAATCTCAATACACCTTATAAAAATATAGTTGGTCTTTTGGACACGAACTGTGAACTGCCAAGTAAAATGTCTATAAAATAACAATTACTCTATAATATCCAGAAGTTCAAACAAATATTTTCACTGTGAAATTTTACTTAATTAAATTTTTTCTTCCGAAAAATCAAAATTGATATGATATTTTTTAAAATTAGATTCAAAAACAAATTTATGAAATTTTTCTTTTCATAAAAAGTTCAATTAAATATTTTTTGTCTTCATTTCTTTTGTAAACTATCAATCAACACAAATTTTCATTGCTGACTTTTTCAAGAGATTGCTGACCAATGAAAATTTGTTTAAGCTAAATATAAAATATTTATCTATAGTCTAGAAAAGAAATGAAAACATAAAAAACTATTTATATCAGATTTGAAAATTATTACAGATAATCATTAGTACCATTTTTAATTCTGGAATCAGATTGAAACTGTTTCTGAAGACCTATTGTAAGTACCAAAGATTTAGATATGTACTTTATATCGTACATATTTTGTGGAGGCGGATCCGATGAATAGGACCGGTCGAGATTTGTTGAACAATCGTAATCCTGTTTAAAGATGCTTATAAATTTTAATGTATATTCTAAAATAAATTTGAAACATAAATTTATTTATAAATTTAACCTAAACTTTCTCTGCTTAACTTTCAATGGATAATCCTTGAATATGCTCATGTCGACTTCCCAGTCATTGTTTCTATGCGCCTCCTGTATCAAATTGCTTTCTCAAATACAATTCTCTTGGATGAATTGACAGAAATATGTTTAGATTAAATAATATTTACATACAGATCACCTATCAATATCAACATTTTGAAATTAGACAGTCTTTCTGTTGTTTACTTTCTCTATAAGTAATATATGTTGTTTTGTTTCTCAAATTACTGCTTGGATAATAAATTATGATTTAAATACGTCGTATGCTAATTAACGCGATATATTTTATTTATTAATAACCGAATTCATTTTTATTTTAAGTAATGTTCATTTATTTGTGTTTGTAATATAATAGTAGTTTTTTCCATTATCATGTGAAAATAGATCAATAAAATTCATAAGCATAATCACAAATTTCTGCCAATGCCTTCAAGTTAATCAATCATTTTCCGTTTAAAAATTAAATACATTATATTTTAGATTAGTTTTATAGGTAAATTATTTGTTTTAACACTAGAACTACCGAGCCCGTCAAAATGACGGTTTTTGATATGGTAGAACTAGGTATATCAAATATGCTGGTAAATCTAGTGTTAAAGAAAATTATCTAAAAATCATAAAATTCTACAAAAGCTAAATGCTGTTTAAAATATTATGGTTTTTGATTACGAAGGTCCAGGTGATTAGTCTTCACTAAGAAGGATTCAAGAATACTTTACAAGTTAGAACTACTATAAATGTTTACAGTGAATTTTATTCAAATAAGAAAATTAAAATTCGTTAATGACTTTATAAAAGAAGATGAAGAAATTGCAGGTGCTATAGTGAGTCCTTTTTTTGAAATTTAAAGAAGAAAGTTGACGGAAACTCTCACACCAGATCAACAAACAGTATTTTACTAAGCTAAAATATGCTATTTATGTTACAAGGATAAAAGTCTGTTAGTTAGAGATCATGATCATTTCACCGGTAAGCATCTTGGTCCAGGTTGTAAGCCATGTAATCTTTTCAGAAAAGAAAATAAATTTCCAAAATGGAATTCTAACTGTATTCCGAATACAAGTGAAAACTTCTTGTTTCTGATTGTAAACACAAAACATATTTCAATTAATTAGTTTACGATTCACTGGTAAAACCTATGAAAACATTAAATGGTTTACTATTAACAAATGTTCAATTCAAAATGTCAACTGTGGATTTCAAAGGAATATTGCCTTACCATTTCCCGACAAACATAAAGGTTTTGCAAACAACAGCATTGATATGGAAAAAAACTACAGAATCGGAATATCAAAAAGCTCGAGTAATATCGAGAGAATCAGATTGTACTAATATTTTGACATCACATTGTAGAATGTCTGAATACGAGTCAAATGCTACACAAATACTTTGAAATATATTTCTTTTTTTCTTATTACATGTGCAAATAGTGTAAATATAGAAAATCAAAACTTTTTATTAAACGTTTTATATCATCTTGTAGGGAATTGAATAACAAGTTTTATTACATCAAATGAAAATTGGAAAACAATCCTGATTTCTAATAAAATTAAAGATCCTGATAAAAGATATTCGAAAAGATTTGACAATCCAGTAGTGAGGCACCATTTTACAGTTAATAAAATTTAGATCATAAAAAATCTGTCATGTGGAAATTACAAAACATTGGAGATTGATAACGTGAATCAACAGAGATTTGATTATATATATTTATTAAATGCATTTTACCTGTAATTTACGGGTAAAGTAAATACACAAAAACTTTATTCATACTTACAAACATGTAGTAGTATAAAAGCTAGACCAAAATATCTCTTATTTTCAAGAATTAAACCAACTTCCGATGAAGATACGAAAGAATTGTCGTCAGAAATAATGAAGGCCTTAAAAATCCTAAAGAATCTTTCCCTAGAAAAAACATTTCTTTTTGAAAAATCGAACTTTTTATGCTAAAAAAATCACGAAAGGTACGAAAAAGTTGTCAACAAAAACATGTACATATCAACGTTCTCTAATAATTTCCTAAAGAAAACGATAAAGATCTCCACATTATATTGTGATAAAAAAAAAAGAAAACAACTACACTTTGTACACGAAAAATATCACTATATTATATTCAGAAATTGCACTTTCTACATTTAAAATTTTCCCACTATAAAACGGCTCTGACTATAGTCAAAAATTCTAAAAATTTCAATTTTTCCCGGACAAAAAATTTAAATCATAATCTACTTTAAAATATTTCCAGGAGGGGTGCGCGATAACTCATATTGGTTTAAAATTTTCACATTCCATTACTTACATGTCTCACCAAAATGATATAAAGTTCAAAAAAATAGATCAAAACACTATTAAAAGAAAATGTTACCAGTCGACTAATCATTTTAAAAATATTTTATTATTTTCAGTAGCCTTAAAACCTCGGTATTTTTAACATCTTCAACCCGCTTCAATAATTTTCTACACAGCTGGGAATTAATAACTTGTTATTAAAAAACTTAGTTTATGTTTTAGGTACCTTCAAAATTGTACCTTAACAATTGAAGTACCTTATGGTTATGACAAAGAAGAGAGCTATACAAATTTCCTTTATATGTCTATATCTATAAATATTTTTTAATAACAATATTTACAAATAATTACTGTTTTGCACCAAGTTTCAGTTGTACAAAGACGGAATATGCATTTGAAAAATATATTCTGACTGTTAGAAATCTGGAATAAAGGAAACAACGCACTGGTTATAGTTGTACTGTCATAAACCTGCAGAAAGTTTGATGTGAATCCACTGTCTTTGAAAGCGCACCTGAAATTTATTTTAAAATAATAAAATATTAACATAAAATAATTATGAAATGATTCAGAAATTTAATTTATCATACAATATTATTAATAATAATAATAATAATAATAATAATAATAATAATAATAATAATAATAATAATAATAATAATAATAATAATAATAATAATAATAATAATAATAATAATAATAATAATAATAATAATAATAATAATAATAATAATAATAATAATAATAATAATAATAATAATAAATAAATAAATAAATAAAAAAAAGGATACTGTTGTTGTGGGCAATAGTATTAAACACACAATTTTTAATGTTAATACATTAATTAAACTTCCTTTACGTTATAATTTGATTAAAATTTATTTAGTAATATCACAGATTCTGATATAAAAGAAAATTTTTATTTATTGAAAATTCATTTTAAATTATGACTTTAATTATTTCAACTATGCAAATAAAATCCCAAACCGAAACGGAAAAATCGGTGCCATTTATTTGATTTATGCAATCAAATGTTGCTATTTATGGAAAAATGAAAAATAAAAAACGCCACAAAAATAAAAAAATTCTTAATCAATCGCATTTAATAATAATAATATACTAATAATACTAATAATAATGATGATGATGATGATGATGATAATAATAATAATAATAATAATAATAATAATAATAATAATAATAATAATAATAATAATAATAATAATAATAATAATAATAATAATAATAATAATAATAATAATAATAATTATAATAATAATAAAAATTATAATTATAATAATATATTTTCCGAGGGATAAAATTAATTGATTTATAAGATTAATATTTTCTACAAAATTTGACTATGAATCAGATTTATTTAAGGTATTCACGAATTTTATAAAACATAATTTATAAAACATACATATTTTATTTAAATAATTTAAAACTTAATATAAAAATGAATTCAAATATTTATATTAGTTTGCTTTATATTAGTTTGTTATATTTGTGAAATGAAATTATTTTTGATAATTCTCATAAATTTTTAAAGGTTTTATAATAATAAGGCTTCATACCAAATTAAAAATTAATTATTTTGTCTATCAAAAGTTCTTTTTGTTATTAATTTCTCAAATAATTAAAATGAGCTTGGTATAAATTGGTTTGTTAACACTTCTTTGACAGGTGATTAATCTTTTATGTTTCTCCTTGGATTTCCTGCAGGTGTTGGTGAAGCTTTTTGGTCATGAATTTCAATTTATTTTAAACTTGTCAAAATATTTAAAGATATTTTTTTCATTATTTTTTTATTTTTTTAAGACTATGAATGATAATTATTACAATAATAATAATTCTTTATTTCTGTATATTTTTATTATAATAAATTGTTAAACTAATAATTAATTATATACACTTTTGAGGCAAATTTATCTATATTTTGACTGGATATAAATAATAAAAACCTTAAAACAATATTTTAAATTCTAGTATTCTATATTTGCATTAATTATGTTAATTTTATAGCTGTGTTTCAATTTGATTTCTCATTTTATTATAATACTATTTTTTTAATATATTTTTTAAACAATATTTATTTAATGTATCTGAGAGATGAACTAATAAAATCATCGTCCATAAAATTAATTACTTTGGTGTACATTTAAGATGATTTTTGTTTTCTTTTAATATTTCATTTATTCTCTTTACGAATATAAAGTAAAAATCTATTTTCAAATGTAACACAATTTTGATCAAGAAAATTATATTTTAAAATAAATCAGTGAAAAAGTTGTAAGTTATATTAAAATATAATTTTTAGTATTTTTTCATTAATAAAAAATAAAATATTTTATTTCTTATACTGACAAATTTACCTTTCAACTGCAATCTGTCATTTATTTAGGTATTGGATAAAACAAAATTAATTATTTTCTTTGAAACCATTTCAGTTATTGGAAAGGCTAATAGACAAATTTTACTCATAAAATCCACTAGAAAATATGGACAATTTAGGAAGTGAGAAACCATCTAATCTAAAATTCCCAAAACTAAACCAAATAATTAATTTGCAGACAATCAATTCAGTACAATCAGAGACTTTTAATAATGCCTCCCCCGGGGAGCTCACTGTATGTCCACATGAGTCAAAATCTGATAATTAAACTTATTTATATATAAAATGGATTTTTACAAGCTATTACATGAACTTCATAAATTTTCTGCTTCGAGTTATGTAAAGCAATTAGATAATAATAATAATAATAATAATAATAATAATAATAATAATAATAATAATAATAATAATAATAATAATAATAATAATAATAATAATAATAATAATAATAATAATAATAATAATAATAATAATAATAATAATATAAAAATAATTTATGATTTTTCTTTCATTTGTGAGGTGAAATAGCGAAAATGTAGCCTAGTTCGGTTAGTATTTTTTATCAAATAAATCGATAAATCTCTGCCAGATAAATCCATTCAACAAATTACATGAGGCAGAGCATAGCTTTCATAAATTGACACAGTATGTGATACATTATTTCCAAAACAAATACAAAAAAGAACTACTTGAATCATACATAGTTTGAGTCATCTTTTTATGGTTCGCCTTGGTGTTCAATTACGCTGCAGTCAGCAAAACTGGATGTTTTTCTATTGTTACTCTTAGCTCATTATAAAATGTGTGATACCTAATATTTCCCAAATCATCATACTTTGTCCAAATATCGCGTTCAATATATATATATTTTTGATTCATTTTTATTTCTCCATATGCTTATGCAGGATTTTTTTTAATTTTCAAATTCAAATTCAAAAAAAACAAAACTCAACCCAAAGTTCTTTAATTTCGAAAAACTTTTTTATCATTGATCCGATCAAACAAAACATGAAACTCACAGAATTAATAGTTTCAAATCCATTCAAATTGCAAAATATCAAACGCACACAGACTCGTGAAAAATATAAATTAAAATAAAGATAACATATACGCAAAACTAAAATAAAAATCTGCTCACACTGACGCAAAATAATAAAAAAAATTCAAGATTTAACAATAATGTTAATAATAATAATAATAGCAAAAATATATTTATAATACAAAATTTAAACAAAATTTGATAAATCCTGTTAATTTGAAGTTGTATTTAGTAATAAATCTAATTAATTATAGTATAATTATCATGGTTGGTGAGAATTTTCATGAAATGCGATGTATTTTTGAGAAAAATACTTTACACTTGATTCTTTGGCTATTTTAATCAACCGGGAAAATTTTAAAAATTTAAGTCAAAATTTTACGTGTTAAATAATAATTATATTTTTTTTCTCAACTTTGATACAATTATATATTAAATTTAAAATTTTGAAATTATAATATAATTTATTTTATATTTGTCAGTTATAATAGCACAACAAATATTAATTTAGGAAGTCAAGAAAATTTATCCCATATCAATCTTCAGTATTCAGACAAACCTATGAGATTATAATTTCAACATCATCAAATGTGACTGTGATTAAAGTTGAATGCTTCCAAAAATTCATGAAAATGCATTTTCATTCTTCTGTAAAATTTGTTATTTGATGATTTTTAAAACTTTCTTTCAATTTCGTTCGATAAAATTTCAAATCGAATTTTAACTAATAGAATAGTTTTTAAATTTCCCACCTTCGTTCTTCGATACTTAGTTGAAATGATCCCAGGTGTTCCGCCAAACCTTTTGAGATAACAAAGTGTTCCTTCATTACCAAAAGATTAAGAACCATTGGTTTACAGCATAACATTTTGTAACTGTATTTTTTACATTTTGTTTAAATAAAGTGCTTATTTTTTAAATTAAAAGATTCAAACACACACACACATACACGCATATATATATAAGAATTTCTTTTAATTTTCACCCCTGATTGCTTTCAATTTTCAAATGACATTATTTTTAAACAATATATTAATATTTTTACTTATATAATGTCACCTAATTTATTTAAAGTTATTTTAAGATTTAATTTAAAAATCTTTTTAAGTAATAAGTTGCCTTAATTAAAAGTACGTGTGATGATTTTCAAATAATATTTTGAAATCATTATGTTTACTTTTTTATAATTATAATATTTATTTATTTAACATAATTTAGAATTAATACTTTAGGAAAATAATTTTTTAATTTATTGCAATTATAAAAGCTTTTAAGTTAATAATCTAGATAATCCTATAACGTCGAGCGCGAAGTTTTCGTAACGTTTCATTAAAACTTATCTAGTACCGAAAATATAAAGTTTTTACAGTCGGCGACGATATTGACGATATCGGCACACTTTATTAGTTTAAATGCACACCGCTAAACACGCATAATAGCGGCAACATTCTTGAACTGCTGCATGTTTTGATAGACAGTGCGGTTATCAAAATTTTCAAAAATTAAAAATTCTAGCCTTTTAAAAGTAAATTTAATCACCATTTATAATTTTTTTTTAATAGAACAATAAAAATATGTCAAGCAAGTTCATAATATGAACTCATATCGGTGCTTGCTAACTTGGATATTTCATCTTCGATGTTGTCGTTCAACATTCCATTCTTTTTTTCTGAAAGAAGAAATTTACATTTTGACTACTGTGGATAATTTTCTTTTTATATCGGATTTAATTTTACTAAATAAAGCTTTTATAAAATTTATAGGAGGGGCTGTATGATAGTAAATATATCGAATAATGATTAATATTATCCAGGAAAACATAATGAATTCCAACAATTATCCCGAATAAAATATAATTCCTTATTTCCGACAACGATAGAAAATTCCGCAAGAAATTCCCGAAATGTTCCTAACTTAATTTTACGGTGAATCACAAAGCGAAAGGTTTTCCCCTCCTTGAGTTGCACAAATTCCAAAGCACCGAGTTTCAACTCAAGATTGGCGCTAGTCCGACGGACATACAAATTTCACAACACCGGGATAAGCTCAATTTCAATATATTTACTAAACTATAATAAATTTTCAACTTTATTTATTCGGAATAATTTATTTAATATTGTTATTGTTATTTTATTGCAGGTATTGATGATTCTTAAAAAATAGTGTAAATAATGTTGATTTTTACAGAAAAATCTCTAAAATAAATCGGCATTGTATGCACTCATGTGGAAATTTCTTGTCGTAGTAAAACAACGAAGTATATTAAATTTTAATAATTATTTATGTGTGGATTAGTTTAGAATATTTATTTGTTATTTATGTTGTTAATATTAATAATAATACTTCTGTTAATTGGTATATATTACTGTCTCGTCAAATTCTTCGGAAATTTAATTATATTTCACTATCGTTTTCTTATAGTAATAATAATAATATATATTTAAAATATATAAAGGGAGAAGAAAAATTAAACCAGAGAGAAAGCAAAAAGAGAAATTATCAAAACTTTTCTAAAATTACTAAACTAGTTATTTATTAAATAATTTAACATATGAAATGACTACTTGTTATCTGCGTTCTCAAGTTCTTGATCACTGTAGACGGAAAGAATTGATTAATAATAGTGAAGACAATTTTAGGGTTGTACTTGTAATATAGTATTTGGATTAGAGCATGTTTATGCACAGATATTGTCTCTGAGTTGTGTTTATTAGTGGATTTCAAATTCTGCATAGATCATGTTCAGACTTGGCCTCATTAATATACTTATTTGTGTAAATGAACCTTTGATAAAACATTTCAAAAATAAATTTTAAAATAAAGATTTCACTTTTGTGAAAATATTCTATTTTATTACATGTGATAATATATCATAGTTTTCTTTCAAGACAGATTTTTGGGTTTTTCGTTTTCGTGCTTTTTGTACTTTGTCTTTATTACTAGATTTCAAATTCTGCTTTGATCGCTTTTGTATCTTGATTATGAATATAAATATCATAAGTGCAATGCAATTTACATTGGAGTGACTGTCCATCATCTCCGTTATCAAATTCATGATTACAGTCGACTGAAGGAATTAATTCATATTACTGAACACAATTTTGTATTTGTGTTTTTATTGCAGCTTTTGGTATGGTAATGATATAAATATAATACGATGTTATAAAGAAACAAAACAAATTATTAAAAATAAAAATAAAAACAAAAAATAATAAAATAACAATATTTAGCCTTATTTCGACCAATAAACTGCCCTGATCATTCATAACCAAAATTCAACTAGACTTTCACTTTCTCCTCTTTTCTTCTGATTCATATTTTCTTTCACTAAACTGTAGTCAACACATTTCCAAAATAAATGTTTTTATATGTAAATTAAAAAGGCTGTGCCGAAAATTTGTGAATACCATAAGTAAATCTAATACATAGTCAAATTTTGTAGAAAATACAATGTCTTTTTTAAGTAAAAATAAAAATAAATCAGAGGTGAAAAACCAAAAAGTCTTTATAATATATATAAATGTATTTTTTTATAAGATTAAATCACTAAATAACCATAGATAATATTTTTATGGTTATCTGAAAACTTTTTAAAATTTTTGTTATTTCAAAACTTTGTTAAAAAAATTTAATTTTATTCAATTAATTTAATTAAATTCCTCATTATTATTTGATTGCTTCATTAATATGCTTATTTGCGTAAGTAAACCTTTGATAAAACATTTCAAAAATAAATTTTTAAATGAAGATTTCATTTTTGTGAAAATTTTCTATTTTATTACGTGCGATAATATCATAACTTTCTTTCAAGACAAATTTTTGCTTTTTTCGTTTTCATATGATAAAAACGAGATTTCTTTGATCTTTTAGATGTTTTATATTTAAAAGTGTCTTTAAAAAATTCTCAAATTTCTATTTTCTTGACGTTTAAATGTTGTTGTGCAATTTGACAAAGAAATGAAAGTTTCAGACAAACAATTATTAAATGTTTAACCGCTGTAAATTAAAACAATAAATTATTATTATTTATATATTCTTATTGAAAATTTCTATATTAAAAATATTTATAATAAAATTTATAAAAAAAAAATAAAATTATAAATGCAGAGGGATAATTAATGTTTTGATAATTTACATCAAACTTTCTCAATAAATTCTCAATGAAAGCATAGCAAAACAAACCCTCTATGAATGATGTTCCACCTTTCCGTTTGATGCGGGATTAAGTGACTTGTGTTTTGAGCCCAGCATAAATCAGCACTGATATGTTTATAGGAGGCTAAAATAAAAAATAATGCAATATAAATAAAAAAAATATCAAAATTAAAAATTAAAATTATTAAAAATTTACTCCCTAAAATGAGCTGGCATTGAATTTAAAGAAAGTTCATAAAAGAATTAAAAAAAAACATAATGTAAATTCGTCGTTCAATTTTTATTTATTGAAAGTTTCCTTTTTATAAAAAAAAACAATTCAACAATATAAAAAATTTCAATCAAATAAGATTGTAAAAAGTAATCAAATTAATTAAATTAATTAATTAACAATTGATTTTTAATGTTGATATTTAATTTTTTTACTTCCTCATAACTTTATTGAGCATGACTTATAGAGGAAAGTTAAAAAAAGTGTAATAAAATTTGAAATAATCAAAATGTTAATGTCAAATGAGCCTCAAATAAACAAACAAAAAAACATGAAAAATACGAGCCAATTGTAAAATGTCAACGAAATGTCAAAAGAAAGCAGATCATAAGTAAGCAAAAAAGATAAACAAATATTATCAAGAATTGACATTCATATTCCATAATTAATCAATAAATCAGAATTCATTTAATTAAAACAAAATAAGATTTTGTTTCAATATTTTTTTCATGCAAGAAAAATTAATTAAAATCCATAAATAAACCTAAAGAAAACATTTGGAATTAAAAATTCCGAATTTGATCAAATTTAAAAGAGAAAAAAGTTTGCGGAGATCATTTTAAATAACTGTCAAAATATTCACATGCAAATGACGAATAATTTTATTTCATTAGTTACAACTCAACAAAAAACACTTTTATTGTTATATTTTAACGTTTCATCGTTGCTATTAGAAACCTTAAATTTTATTTTGATTATTTATAAATTTTCTTTCTTTTTAGAAATAGATTTTTGATTATTTTAAAATTATTCTTAGATTACAAATTGTAAACAATGTGATTTATTTCTAGGGTCTTTTTCCAAGTCTTGATTGACATTATTCTATAAGAACGTCTCATTCGGTGATATGACTTTTTTAAAGAGAGAAAATTTCCCTTTATCTTTCTCAAAAAGTCAAGAGGTCAAGCATAGAGGTCAAAGTAAAATACGAATAATTTTGTGATTTCTTATACCAATCATTCAACCGAATCTAAACAATACAACACAATACACATGATATTATACAGATCATTCATTATATTATTAACGTATCTCAATAACATAAAATACCAACAAATAATTGTGAGAAAATATAATTTAAATGAAATATTTTCAAAAGCAAAAACCGAATATCTAAAACATTCCGATCGCAACAATATTTTTGGGAAAAGTTTTTGGTTGATTAATTAAAACAAACAAGTGATAAAATTCAATTAACAGCAATACGAATACGTAAGCTTTTTCAACTTTACCTTTTCTTAAACTTTCATTGCAAATATCATTCGAATTTGTCATTTAAATCTTCTGTATTAATATTGTTTCTAGAAATTACTGTTTTTTGTACTTTTTCTTTGTAATTATTTGTCTATAAATTATTATGCTAAAGAAAGAGATTCTTTAAATTAATATTAGTCCTACAATTAACCGAGATTAAAATAATAAAAATGACCCTTTAAAAATTTTTATTTTCTATTTTAATATTTATTTAGAAATTTTTAAAAATTATGTTTGATTTTCAAAAATATATTAATGGCTTTTAAAACATTTTTCTAATTTTATAAAAAGGTAATTTATGCTTACAATATTTAATTTGAGATTTATAATTATAATCTTTAAAAATTATAATTTGATTAATATAAAATACACTTTCAGTACAATCGGAATATATTTATATTAATAAATAAAAAGTAAATGTTATTCATACATGTATGACTATTAATATAAAATTAATAATAAATTAATCCTTAGTTTACCATTAATGTTGATCTCTTACAATTTTAAAAATGTTACTTTTAATATATAAATTTTTTTTTCTATTATTTAATAATAAACTATTAAATAAAAATCATAATTTATTAATATAAATAAAAGAACACCATTTTTAAAATATAACTTTGTAATATATTTCGAAATTTCAGTTGTCATCATCATGTACTAAATAACCTTTTTTAAATTCAATGATGACAGCTCAGCTGTCGAAATATATTGTAAAAATATATTTTAAAAACGGCGTTGTTTTATATATATATATATATATATATATATATATATATATATATATATATATATATATATATATATATAAACTCGAAGACGCCAAAATAAGGAATATATTTCGAGGAAATTATCTTCATCTTCAGTGTGCGATCATAATCTTTGTTAAATGTTATATAGGGAAATAATAATGAAATAATAGTTACGATTAAAATAAATATTCTCAATAAATTTGTTGCTGATTGAACGTTTATTTTAGGGGATAGTGATTTAATCACATAAATTTTTTCCCACTTATTATTGAAGTTTTTATATAAAATTTAAAATTTTTTTAAATGAGTTGTACCTTTGCACATTTTTCTATGCTCAATAATATTACTCACTCCTCTCAATTGGCTATGTTCCTGAACCCGTGTGAGAAGATGACGAGAAGTCTCTCCAATGTATGTGGCATTGCACCAAATACATGAAAATTTATAAACTAGATCAGAAACTAAACCTATTGGGATTTGAGATTTATTACTAAAAATATTTAAACACAACACACACACACACAAACATATATATATATATATATATATATATATATATATATTAATCTTTAATATATATATTATCTTTTCAATAAAATCTGTAAAAAATGTTTAAAATAATAATAATTTTAAATTAGTATAAACTTTTATTGTAATTAATTGTAATAAAGATGAAAAAAAGATTTTGCAATGTTTATTTGAAAAAAGAAGATTTATTTGCATCCTCTTATCAAATGTATATCAAAACACTTATTACCTTACAAGCCAGGCTTATGAGCAACTCACATTATGCCTTTGCCACCAACAGGTGTGAAAACAATTAATATTTACGATATTCAATGAGATCTATTGGCGGATTGGCAATATTCTGGTTGTGGTCACGAAGTTAACAATGACAGCAAAAAAGTTTGAATCTAGTTTGCTATTAGAAATTACACTGAAATTAATTAAAAATATGTTATCTAGAGTTGCAGTAATAAACTATTTTTGAAAGGGATTTTCTTATTCTTTATATGCAAAGACAAATGTATAAAATTGGAGAATCAACAAATAAATTGGGTAACTAAAGTATGAAAACCATTATTTTTTAATTATGAAATATTTAAAAAAATTTTAAAAAAAAGTTTAAATTAAAAATAATTTCTCTTTTCCGCTGTGATGTCACAAAAAATTAAATTTTAGACTTTAAGTTATTTACCAGTTAATTAAAGAAATACTTTTATTAATAATGTCGAATTTTAAATAATATTAAATTATTCATTTATATAATACTAATTATATTTTTCTTTTAAAATTATTTATTATAATTTTGAAAAATAAAATGAAAATCTTACATTTTTAAAAGCATTTTCTAAGATAAAAATCAATATATATATATATTTAATTGAATTATAAATTTAGAATTAGAAACAACCGGCAGTAAATTTCATGCAGAAAAATCCATTACTTATACAGAAAAATAAATAAAAATAAATTATATTCACTAATAAAATATAGGAAAAATAAAACAAAAACGACTCGAGTTCAATGCCTTTGGAATAAAAATCAATAGATCATTTCTAGAATAACCATAGAATTACAGAAATTTAAAACAAATGGTCAAAATATATTTGTTTATTCTAGGTAAGAAATATTTTACTTGAAAATATGAGTAGATTGGAGCAGCCATAAAAACAGAAATTGAAAGTGAGTCTCTTTCAGACTGTAGCTTGTTTTAATTGAAAGGGAAACAAGTAGTAAATTATAGAATTCAGTCATGCAATTTAATGTCTATTTTCTCTAGGATAATTGTATATGAAGAAATGTCCAATCGCTCATTTAAATTCATAAAACACCACTGGACACAAGGCAGATTATATGTTGAAAGCTGGAAGCACCATTCAAAGGGTCCAAAAATAATTAATTGAATTCAATTATTTTTTATAAAACTGTAAATTAATTGAAAAAAATAACATAAAATACGTAATCATGAAATTTGTTAATTGGTAAATTTAATTTTTAAAGAAGCAAAAGTTAAACAAATATTAAGTTTTACATTTTTATCTTTTATTTAAAAAAAACCTAATTAAAAAAAAAATAAAACGAGGTTTTAATTAAACGAATTTTATTTTTTAATTATTTTCAAAGGTTTTCCGAAACCATAAAAGGATAAATTAAAAACAATTAACAAAAATTGTAATAGAACCCTTTTCTAGTTTAGCGCCAGGGGCCCCAATTTGTTAATCAGTCACTGATTGGGCCATAACATGTAAAACTGCTGTTATTAACATTCCTAAATTTCTTATTGTTTTGAAAAGTTGTAAAAATTCTTCAAAGTTGAAGCTGCCAACTTATCTAGGGCTCCTGAGTGCTTGTTCCATCGTGATTTAGGTTTTATCTATGTTACTTAAAATAATCGGAAGAGCTGTCTGACAGAATTTTCTAAATTCCTAAAGATATAAATTTCAACCCTCACATGTCAAAGTCTTTTAATAAATTATTCAAATAAATTCTGTAAAATATCTGACATCTTGCAAAATTTAATTTTATGTAATTTGCATTTTTAAAACAAGTAAAAGTTAATTAAAAATTAAGAGACGTTAACTGTTGATTTTTCCTCCTCTCCCTCTCTCCCTCTCTCTCTCTCTCCATCTCTCTCTATCCATCTCCCCTCTCTCTCTATTGACATTGCCATCTGATCTAAGTTTTCAGAGTCGGCTTCATTTGGGAAAAAAGAAATATTTATTGTAAAATATCAAATTTTCAGTTTTCTAAACCAAATGCAGTATGCATGGTTTGTCTGGAAAAATATAAAATTAAAACAATATTTTTTAACTATTTTCACTAAATTTTTTTTTAACATTAATAAGTAAATTTTACAAATAAATTCCAAATATAAATAATAATCCTAATTTGAAAATCTCGTAAAGATAGACATAACAATTTATTTAAATATTAATTCAATTTTTTGTAAAATTCTTAGTAAAATAATTAATTTTTCTTTTTTTCTTTTTATCTGTTTTCATTTACGATTTCATTTAATTTCATTTAGTTTTCCACTATAGATCAATAATCCTCCCATTTAATATAACACATGTCTTTTTATAATGACAACAATTCTAAAATTAAATGAAGATATATGAAATAAACGAATCATTTCTACATTTTGACTTTATAAATATATAAAATTTAATTTATTTATATTTTTACCCTCTTTCTGAAAGAAATTGAAATTATAGTATTATGATCTCTGTATTCAACTCTACATTATTTTTGGTGCTCCAATAGTATCTTAGTGTCAGACATGGAAGGATTATACAGGAGATTTCGACGTATTATCATGGAATACTAATATTCCTTCATTTCTAATGCTCCAACGTTCATTTTCAGTCAAATATGTAGATATATTGTATTCATTTAAACATTATTGAAAATTATATTTTTAATTTAAATCTCAACATACTTTCTTTAATTAAAATTTTTTGAGAGATATTAAAACATTTTATATATGCTGAATTGTTTATTCCATGTTTAGGCTTTCCTTTTTCCTCAAAATTCCCGACGGATGAAAATGGCCACAGGAAGGAGAATGACATAATTTAAAATTTTTGAAATCTTTTGTAGCAAAATAAGTGAGATAAACTATAAATTCTTTATTTAATTTAACGGTTACTTTTAAAAAGAAGAAAAGAAAAATACTGTATAAAGGTCAATTACATGAAGATAACTAAGACATTCTCTTTTGTCATAAGTTTGAACGAGAAGCCAATTCAATTATCCCAGTTCAATTCATTTTTAACAATATGTGAATATAAATTATTGTAACTTTACAATAAAATGTAATCAAAAAACCAATAGATGAATAACAATTAACTTATAATAATAATAATAATAATAATAATAATAATAATAATAATAATAATAATAATAATAATAATAAAAATAATAATAATAATAATAATAATAATAATAATAATAATCATAATAATAATAATAATAATAATAACAATAATAATAATGATTATAAATAATAATAATGATATAATATTCTATAACTTGATCTTTTAATAGGAGTATTTCGTTCAATTATTTTTTAATGTTGCATATCTAGTTTCAGTTTATATTTGAAATATATATTTTGTTTAAAATGTTTTGTTTTAGTCATAATTTATGTCTTTCTTATTTTTTTATTTTCAGATTTGTGTGAATTGCTTAAAAATGGTAATTAATTTAGTCAAAAACAAGGAAATTGAACTAGAAAATTGTTGTATCATTATTTTTGTGACTCCGTAGAAACTTGTTTCTCACCATTTTATATTTCTGTTGAGTACTTACTTATTCATCACCTTTTCTCAATCTTTATATTATGTAATTCACAAAAAGCCACATTTTAACTTTTTCCACTAATTATTTTTAATAAAATATTTTTATGCAATCTTTCTAAATGTTTACTGTAAACTTTCATTGTTAACTGACAATGTATACAGAATATCCTCGTATAATAATCTCGTATAATAATGTATAATAATCTCTATAGGAAATTTACAAAATATAGCGGCCACTGATTCCTTAAAACAACAATGTTTCTTTCTCAATTCTTTGATTTTTCATTAAAATTTCCATAATGTCAGATTATTCAATGTTTCCCATTTCATTCAATTGAACATTTAATGGATAAATAGCAATTTTGTAATTCAGAAATATATTTTTCCCAGATCTAAAATTCGCGAAAAATAAAACGCAAGATCATAGATTAATAATTTTGTTTTAATTTTCATGGTTAATTTCATTTGCAAATGGAAAAGAATTTTACTTTTTTGATCAACTCAGTTCAAAAATTTCGCTATTAAATGATCATATGTTGAGAAGAAAAAAGTGTTAAAAATAAAAGAGCTAAAACTAAAATAGAAAT